>PVIU01003856.1:0-60649 GCA_004026605.1 Ondatra zibethicus | reverse complement strand
TGCTAGTCACAGACTCCAAGAGCATCTGTACTCTCCTGGTTGGGAGGTGGGTTTATGGTGTGAGGGTATAAGGGAGTCAACATGAGTGCAAGGCCATGTTTCCATGGGTTAGTGAAGGGCCAGCAAGAACATTGGCATCTCACCCCAAAGAAGTGAACAATTCAAGAACCAGATTCAGAAAACCTTCTCCAGGCTGGAAATCAGGAATTCAGCAAGCTGCCAACACCTTGCTCTCATGCAAGGATCCCAGAGAGGAAGCATTCCCATTGTCCACAGGAAAGCTAAGCTCACTAAGCATGTTCTGGACCTGAAGCCAGTGACTCCTCCTTTGCTGACACTCCGCATCACCACTCAGGTCCTTGAGACATAGAGCACTTTCAAGGAGAAGAGAGATTACGTCTATTCTCTGTAGCTACAGAAGTAGATGGAAGGAGAGGACAGAAAGCCACTGAATGAAACATGTTTTTCAACGTGAAGACCACACTTCTAACTCACAATTACAGCAGCTGATAGGCTCCTGCACGAGACAGGGGATCTTTGAAATTCCATATTTTGAAGCAGAAGGTGAGGGACAACTTACCAGGTATTCTGAAAGGGAGGGTGTTGAGGAAGAAAATCTTCATTTCTCTTAAAGTTCTCCCCAGGCCCATACAGTTACAATACTAATAAGTGGGACAGAGGGTGACCGTCTGTCTCATTACAGGTTTGTAGTCTTTACCTACCGAAGGCAAAACAATAAACACTTCAGGTTCCATGAACACCGTGTGCTGTATTACAACTTGACCCTCAGAAAGCAGCTAAGAAATGACGTCCAGAGAATGAGCATTATTGTGCTCCAATTAAAAATGGGAATCAGGTCACATTTAATTCTCAAGTTCCAGAAGGCTGACTTTTAGCACAGATTGAAGTATGGCACCTTCAACGTCTAAGTCCTAATGGGAAGAATTTGAAATATGTTTCCTTACTTGGTAAAAATGAGATCTTGAGATGATGTTCTGACCCTAGATTATCAAAATGTGATCACATAGGCCTTTATACAAGGAAGGCAGGGTGGTGTGGGTGAGAGAAAAAGAAAAGAATGCGAGGTGAGACATGAAGCTTGGAGAAGGGAGACAGTGCTACTCTGCTGCTTCTGAGGGCAAAGGGAGGAACTGGGAGTCACAGAGTGTAAGGGATGAGGAAATCAGGAATCTCTTAGTCAAGAGCTTGCCTTGCGAGCAAGCAAGAGAGCCTGTGTTCAATCCCCAGAAGACCCATTATTACCAACGATGAAGGAAAAGCAAAAGCAGCACAATCGCAGCACTGGGGATATGGAAACAGATGCCTGGGGTTCACTAGCCAGCCAGTCTAGCCTAAACAGAAAGTTCTAGTGGGAAACCCTGTTCAAAAACAGGGGATGGGTGTAGGTAAGCTGGGAAATGACTCCACCGGTACAGTGCCTGCTGGATAAGCATAAGGCCCTTTGCTTGATCCTGGGACCCATGTAACTGTTGGTTATGGCAATGTAAGCTCATATAAGCCCAGTGCCAGCAAGTCAGAGAGCCAAGGAGCCCCGGAGTTACCTGGCCAGCTGGCCAAGCCTAATCAGTGATTTCCAGGTTCAGTGAAAGATTCTGTCTCAAAATACGAGGGGGAAAGAAAGTGAGGAAACCACCCAGTGTCAATCTCCGTCTTTAACCCCATGTAACACACAGGAATATGACTGCCCCCACCCCACAACCAACACTACTTCTCCTCAGCCATTAAAGAATGTAGGTAGACTATAGAAGATCAAGACAATGGATTTTATCCTGGAGTTTCCAGAAGAAACACAGGTGGCTTGTTGGTACCATGATTTTAGTCCACTGAAACTAATTTAGGACCTCTGACCTCCAGAATTATATGATAATAAATCCTTGTTGTTTTAAGACACTGAATTTACAGTAATTTATTATTTCTAGGAGCAAGTTAATATACCTGGTCTGGTTGCAAAGAAGAGAGGGAATCTATATGCCCTGATGCTCAGCACTGTACTATTCCCAGTTCGTCACATCGAGGACACAGTGCTATTAATAACCTATAAAAGCTGGCATGCCTTGAAGAACCTTCCACAGTCTATATTAAGGTAGGATAGATAAACAGTGGCCATAAGATATTTCAGAAATGACTATATATTTTTCCTCCTAAGCAGATCCCTCTGTCTTAGTTCTGCTGTCCACTAAAGGCAGAGTCTCTTTTCTCACTCCTGGCTGTGGTGTGGTTTTGTGATTTCACTAAAAACCACACTCAGGCAGACATAGCAGTGTTCAAAACAAGCCTCAAGTCTCTTTGTTCTTTTCTCTCTTTCCTGAACTGCTGCCACCTTGTGATCCAGTCCAGGCTGGTCTGGGAGGATGGGAATCTCAGACAACAGCCAACTGTCTAACAAAGTCACAGAGAAGACTGAGCCTATGAAAAACATATGAAGAAGTTTTACAGCTTCACAGCACAAGACATGGTCCCTGCGAGAAAGGCATCTGCTTTTATTTGAAGTCACCAATGTATTTCTCAGAGTCTTTGCTCTGAGACCCATTGGAGACCCATGAAGACCCATTGAAGACTCATGGAGACCGATGGAGACAAATTGGAGACCCATGGAGACCCACTGGAGACCCATGGAGACCTATAGAGACCCATTGGAGACCAATGGAGACCCACAAAGACCCATTGGAGACCCTTGGAGACCCATTGGAGACCCATGGAGACCCACTGGAGACCCACAGAGACCCATTGGAGACCCATGGAGACCCACTGGAGACCCATGGAGACCCATTGGAGACCCATTGGAGACTCACAGAGATCCATTGGAGACTCATGGAGATCCATTGGAGACTTATGGAGACCCATTGGAGACTTATGGAGACCCATTGGAGACTCATGGAGACCCATTGGAGACTCATGGAGACCCATGGAAACCCACTGGAGACCCATGGAAACCCACTGGAGACCCATGAAGACCCATGGAAACCCACTGGAGACTCATGGAGACCCACTGGAGACCCATGGAAACCCATGAAGACCATGGAGACCCATGGAAACCCACTGGAGACCCATGGAGACCCATGAAGACCCATGAAGATGCACTGGAGACCCATGGAGACCCATTGGAGACTAATGGAGACCCATGGAGACCCATTGGAGATGAGCATTCATAAAAATTGCCAGACCAAATCTATGACATCGTGTTCACATGGAGAGTTTTTGCAGTAAAGTCTAAATAATCCCAAGGTAGGAAAATCTGATGATATGCTCTTGAAGTCTAAGCTTTCAGATAGCTGACGAGCCTCAAACCCCTATTTCTACCACCTGAGGACAATTGCATTTTAGTGTGTTCCAGGCTTGATATGCCCAGCTCCTTGAGGCTTAAAACAAGGTAAACTGAACTAGTGACTCTAAATGGCTTTGAATATTGAAGAAGAAATGTTGTGGGTTGTGACATGTGCAAGTAACATAGAAAATGGGAGAGAGTACCAGAGGAACTGGATATGCCTTCTTTACTCAGGGATAGAAGTATCACTCACAGGTCAATGTATGGATGACATCGGGAAGCTCATGTGCTCATGACACAGGTGAACCAGATTGACCCACTTTTATTTTTCCTTTCTCATTGTTTTAGAGTTAGACAAATGTGATATACATTTTTTTTGCTTTATTGATCTTTTTTTTTTTTTTTACCTTGGGCAATTTTCTTGCTTTCTTATTTTCAGGGCTCGTTAAACCATGCTTGCTGCCTGTGACAGAGGTAAATGAAGTAATGTTTTCACCAGGGCCAGCCTTTGGAAGAATGTGACCATGTTTTACTGACTGTTACATGTTGAAGAATGAACCATGAGCTTGAAAACATGCAAAGGCTTTTCCAGGTTGGTCACAGGAAACTGTCAACGACTAGTGGGGATTCTGTTGTTCTTGCTACAGTTTAGGGTCAGTGTCTACGCTATTTCATTTATTTTGTCCTTTGGAATTGTTTTTAAATGGTATTGAAAGTAAACCAAACTACCACAACCCCAGCAGGCATTGCTCTTCTCAATAAAGAGTCATGAAGAAGGGAGGGGTGAGAAATTCTCAGAGTCCCGGAGAATGCTAGAGGTGCCTGATGAAGAAATCACAATACTTCAAAAAATACGGTGCATTTCTACAATCCCACTGCCGAACAGTAGAACAGTTCACTGTAGACAGTGGAAATGGCCACATTTAAAGCAGTAAGCATCTACCACATGCTTTCAAGTGACATGAAAGGATCCTGTCTTTTTGTTTTTAAATATCAAGACACATTTTTCCTACACTGTATATCTACATACATCTAGAGTCTAAACAAACTTTTTGAGAAATAAAATTATTTCTTTTAGTTTCTCTGAGATAGGATCTCATGTAGTCCAGGTTGGCCTTGACCTCACTATGTAGGAGAGGTTGACCTGAATTTTAATCATCCTTGACTCTCCTGCTTCTATCTCCCTATGTGATAAGTTTAGAGGCACACACCACCATAGCTGCATGCTAAAATTATCTTATGCCGTGTAAAACCCCCATAAATTCGTCAGTCCACTCTTCCCTTTAGAAACAGATAATGTTGGTGTTATATGGCGGCGAGCAGAAGTCAGCATCCACGAGGACTATCATTCAGAAAAGAAATAGGAGTCATAAAAGGGAGAGAGTCCGTTTGTTCCCCTCTCCCCGATGAGCACACACACACCGGAGTAATTCTCATGTCACAGTTTGAAGCACTTTCCCTCTATGACCTTGTATGAGAGAAGGTCTCTCCTCTAGTGACTATCCATGTTAAAGAGAAAAGAGATGGCAGGATTCATCAATGAAATGAGAAGGTCAGCTCTCATCACAGACTTTCCACATGGCTGATTCCAAAACGTGCAAATGAATCATGGGAAGCTTTATCCCAATTCTTCCTTTTTTAAAACAAAGCTATTTTTTTTTGTATAAGTGTTCCCACAGTGTACATGTGTGGCATATCTTTGTGTGTGAGCCTATGTGTACATATGTGGACAGATGCCTGAGTGGGGATATCTGACATCTTGTGCTATTAGTCGCTAACCTCTTCACTTGAGGAAACTTGAAGCTACGCTGGTGCCATTAAACTCCAGGGGCTCTCCCATCCCTCTCTTCCATAGCATTGCATGTGTGCTTATGAACACACTGGCTTTCTGCATGGGTTCTGGAGGTTGGAGCACACATCCTAATGTTTGCCCAGCAGGCGTTCTTACATGGCGAATCAGGACTGGGAGCCTCATAGTTTTTCTGTTCTCTGTAGAGAAGCTTCAACAGTTCTTTCCAGCGTCAGCATGTGGATTAGGTCCTAACATGTCCTGACCTTTGAAAGGCTTTGAATCCCACTAAAGCACCATTTATTTGGAGAGAGACACACGAAGCTGTTTATCCCTTTAGTCAAGAGGATGAGGGCATGCCACATACTAGTGTTAAGATTCAACAATTGATGTACAGGGCACAGACCTAAAAAGGTGACCATATACTCAATAAGAGTCAATGATAAGTAATGTAGTGGCTGATGTCAAGGACAGAGCTGAGTCAGTGGAAAGGCATGGTACATAGAAGAAAACAGCAAAACAGAGAGCCGATGGGAGAAATAGGGTCTTGGACACCAAAAGAAGATATTATTTTACTAATAATGACAATTAAATCCATGACATATTGAAAAAAGATGAGTCACAAACAGCAAACGGGAGTCAGTCCTTCTCTTGTTTTTGATTGAAGCATCCCATGTCCTGGCACATACATCCTATCCAGTATCCCATCTTCAACCTGGTTATAAAAGGCCTCATCTATGGGTCCTGTCATCATCTGGAGACAATAAAACACCCTAGAGTTTCATTTTTTAAAATTGTGCAACACTAGAAATAGAATTTCTAGTGCTGTATATAAGGTCAAGTCTCAAATTAGGCATAAAAAAACAATTTTTTTTCTCAGATCTTTTCTTCTAGTTCTGACATGATAAGGACAGGGATGCCTCAAGCAAGCGTTATCTGGCTGTCCCCTCCCATCTGATACTCACCTCTTTTCTCACACACACAGTCAGTCTCACGAGGTGCTGGTACTCACCAGCCTGGCCCAGCCCACACCAGGCTCCATTCTCTGGCCTCCCCTGTGTCAGAACCATCCTGTCAGGATGCTGCCTTTGGCCTCCCTTGTGTTCAGAGCTGAGCTTCCATTTGGGGGACACTTTCTAGCTTCCTTCTATGAGCTCTATCCTTCCAGGGTGTCTTTCTCCTAATAGTTCCAAGTGTCTCGGGGTTGCCTCCATCCCAACGACTTTCTTTTCTCCCTGTAGCCCACAGTTTCCTCCATCTGGGACTTCTCAGGCTTGCATGGGATGCTCTTCACAAACATTAAAAGAGCTCACTCCATTTCTCTTCTTTCTCATCTTAATCAGACCCCCAAACTCATAAACTCTAAGAGGGTCAGATCGCAAGGAATACTTCATGTGGTCTAGCGAATGTTGGCCAGACTGCTATCCCCATTCAGATTCGCTGGGTGGAAAGTATATATCAGTGCAGCAGTCTCCAGAACTGCAGGTGATCCATGTTACCTTTCAACAGGTCCTGCTAATGTGACTCATGGGAAAGACATCACAGACCTTTCTGTCATCCCCTCCAGGGCAACCCTATTCTCTAGTTATCTTTCTTTAACATTTGTTTATCTAGGCTATTTTGTTATATACTTTGTCTTTGATAGAGATGAGAATTCCAAGAGTCATTTAGGAGACTATGAATGTCACTCAGTGATAGAGCACATGCTTCACACACAGAAAACCTTATATTCCACCCTTACACTACCAAAAAATAAAATAAAATAAAAACCCAAGTCTGTTAGCCCTTGGCTATCTGGATTATGTGGGTTTGGCTACTGTATGCATGAAGTATGGGGGCTGAGGAACAGATGGGAAGACATGAGTAGGAAGAAGCAAGAAAAACATTCTTAAGCCTGAACGAGCAGAAGAGTGAGAAATCAAACAATAATGCTCAAGCCCTATAGAGCAGGGTGAAGCCAAGGGAAGGAGCTAGCAATGAGGAGACAACAGCATCTCTACGTGCAGTTTTATCCAGTGAAGAGACAACTGCCAAGCTATAGCAAAAATATGATAAGCAAGTTCAGAAGGAAGGACGGGGGATGAAGATGAGAAGGTAAGAAAGGAACAAAAACCAAAACTCCGTGAGGGATCATGCTCAAAATAGGCCATTAAAAATGTTGTTTTTCTCTATGACTATACAAAAATTAAGAATGTATAAAAAGGCAGGCAGATTGGAGGGGGAGCAACAATCTGGAGTCATCTGTTTATGTTGCCATTTCATCTACACAGTGGGGGCTGGAGAATCTACCAGGAGCAGATCAGGAAGCTGAAGCTTCCATCTGAAGGGGCAGGAAATCAGGCTTGTGAGAAATACAAGCGAGATGCAGAAACTGCAGGTCCAACCAGCACAAGCTCATTCTCGGGCCAGTCAGCCCCGGGCAGCAGCAAGAGGACCATCTCTAGGCCTGACCTACATCCCTACAGAAGGGAGAGAGCCTGACAGCAGAACAAAAATTACTTTGTCCAGTGAAGATGGGAACAGTTGATCAACGTAGGACTGGACAAGGATACCAGCACAAAAATTAAACAACACCTCAGCACAGGTTAAGAGTAGTGTGAATTCTAGTAGCTCTTATTAATAAAAATCTGGAGTCAGATATTAAGAGTGTGAAAGCTAAATGGTCAGAGAAGTAGAGCAACCAGCCACTAGCTCTTATCTCAACAAAACTCTCAGACCGAATGGGATATCCTGTCGCTACCAGTCCTCAGATTTAATGCAATCTCTATGAAACCTCAAAATGAATCCCGAGTTCCTCTCTTCTCTTTCTGCCCCATCTCCATTTTCCTAGTGCTGGGACTAAAGGTGTGAGCCACCACCAACTGGCTCTGCTTCTCTTTTAGACTTATTCAATCTCGTGTAGCCCAGGGTAGCCTTGAACTCACAGAGACCTGTCTGCCTCTGTCTCCCAAGTGCTGGGACTAAAGGTGTGAACCATCACTGCCTGGCCTCGATGGCTAACTAGTGTGGCTAGCTCCACGCTCTGACCTTCACGCAAGCTTTGTTACATCATCAACAAAATATCACTACATTTCCCCTTTTTTGTTTAAAAAAATGAGGTTATAATTAACATAAGAAAAACTGTAAACAATAAGTACAATAACCATATACAACATATACATGCAATAAGTACATCAACATTTGCATTTGACAAAACCAGAGAAAATACTCCATTATCCATCTTATCTTGGTGAGTCCAAACTGTTGTACCTAGTTCACTTCTTATTCTAACTTTCATCACCAACCCAAGATTATCTTTTTATGTCTCTCAACCTTATACACTTTATATTTCTTTAGTGAATTTCTTTTCTGAGTCCGGTAAACAAGGAAAACTATAACTATCTTGTCTTCAACTCTCTCAGAGACCCAAGAAGGAAATAATATTAACTGGCTAAGCAGGAAGTGCAAGTAGTTAATTGGGGATTCTGGGATGACAGAGTAGGAACAATGGCATCCATCCACAGCACAGCATTTCTGGGATCAGGATGATCTGTGACATAGAAAGAGTGAGCCAATACTAGACACGGAAGAACTTCAGTAGGTGTGGGAATTTTCACAGTTTAGAATATTGATGGCACTCTAGATGAACAGAAAGAAATTCACTGTCCATGCATTCGCTTCTCACCACCTTAGCAAGCGCCCCAGACAATTACAGGGAGGGAAGGTTTAGCTGAGCTCAGGCTTCAAAGGTTACTTTCCATTGCCTATGGTGCCCGCGGTGGCACATCACGCCGTGGGGCGACATCAGCATGATACACCATGGCAACAGAGTGAGAGGTAACAAACATTTACCTCATGTCTAGGAAATGGAAAAGACAAGGAGGGATGGCCTGGGGTTCCACCATCTCCCTCAAGGACATTCCCCCCACTGGAATGACGACCTCCCATGGGGCCCTAACTGTTAAATGTCCCAAAGGCACCAAGGTCGGTCAAGCCTCAGATTCTAACTACAGCAACACTCCAAGTGCTCCATGAAAGAAACTTAGAAGAATGAGTAGGAAAGCAACGTGGATGGAGGGAAAATGCTCTCTTGTCAGAGAATAATGTTTACTTTTATCAAGGTTGCTCTTTCTCTGAGTCAATATTAGGAGAATCAGCTGATATGCAGAAATATCCAACTTAATTTGTATAAAACTTGTTATGGATCATCTTCCATTAAGTCCATACTTGTCTAGATCTTTCCTCTCCTGTGTCTTCTACACTCCAACCTTCCGCTGACCACTAATATCACTAGATTCAACGTCTTAAATGACCTCAGTGTCTTCTAATACTGTAGGCTTGGTCTCGCTTGTCTCCTTCTACTCCTCCCCAGTTGATGCCAACACTTCAGTCTACCTTCTAACCCAGACACTCCAATCCGGGGCTAGCCAGACATCCTGCAGAGTGACAAATGACACGACATTCTCTCTAGGCAGGTTTGAGACCTGGAATAAGCTGGTGTAGGAGGTGTGATAAGTGTAAATAGGTAAAGAAAAAGAGAAGGATTTTTCCCACCAAAAGTTGCCTTGACCATTCAAGGGTAAAGATTATGATAGACTAAAATGAATAGTGTCTTTCTTTAAAAACAAAACAAAACCTGGGGCAGGGGAGAGAGTCCCGGGATTGAGTGTTTACTGTGCAAACATCAGGGCTTGAATTTGAGGATCAGAACCCCCACACAAAAGACAGGCAAGGTGGCACACAGTTCCAGTTCCAGGTAGGTACTTAGAACAGCCTAGACTAACAGGCAAGTTCCAAGCCAGCTGGAGATCCTTTACTATAAAGGAAAGCTCCGTGGAGCAATAGCCAAGGCTGATCTCTAGCTTTCACCTGCAGGAGAACACACACACACACACCACACACAACACAAACACAACACACACACACACACATACACACACATACACACACACACACACCACACACATACACACACACACACACACACACACACACACACACACACACACCACAGTGGAAACAAGACAATGCAGATGTCCCTTGGTCATTGAGAAGAGTTTGTGGCGATGCTAAGAGTATCAAGGGAGTTCAGAAGGACAGAATGGAGTGGTAACTACTATGTTTAGTAGGTGAGATATCAAGGAATCAAAAATATACGTACCAAGAGAACATTTTTATAGAAGTTGTTGTTTGAAAACTGCCAAAGTTCTTGTTGATAAAAAAATCACCTAAAGGTGAAATCGATGTTTTGCTATCCACACACATAAAGATTCACCTTCCAGTCTCAGGGTCAAATCAAAAGTAACGGTCTTGACCCTGGTAGCGTGCCTTCCCAGTGGCTGAGGGATCACGGCAAGGGCACTGCCCAAGGACACTGTTGCAGACAGGGCTCACTGTTCCAACTGTGTGGCATAAGCCTGTCAGGTAGTCAGTGACATGGCGAGGAGAAATGCAAAATCCTAGAAATAAGGAAAAATATTCTGTCTTAACTTTTGGATCAGTCTTCTCAAAAAAGGATAGTGTTTTGATATCTTTCAAAGCCCAAAGACTCCCAAGGGACTCCTGGGTCTTACTGTAATAGTGGTTAAAACTCTTCTTAATGAGTATATTAATTACTACTAAAAATGACCACCAAGTCATCTACATGAAAATTTAGTATAGGGGGCTAAGGATGTTGCTCAGTGGTTAATTAAGGATGCTTGCTGCTCCTATAGAAAGCCTGGGTTCAGTGCCAAGCACTCACAACTGTCTCAGACAGGTCCAGCAGATCTGAAACCCTCTTCTGGCTTCTTTGGGCACCAGGCACCTGCATGATATGTGTGTGTGTGTGTGTGTGTGTGTGTGTGTGTGTGTGTGTGTGTGTGTATGTATACATACATGCAGGCAAAACATTCATGCACATTTAAAAGTAATTCACAATTAAAAATAATTTAAGCATGCTTGAATGAACTTTCAACTACAAACTGGCCCTCCTCTACTCAAGCCCAAATAGTTAGCAAGTAGGCATGATGTATCCTGTGTACCAGAGAGATATTTGGGAAGAAAACCAGATAAAATTCAGGACTTCCAGTTAAAAATTTAATTTAAAAACAATTTCATAGCAAAAGTAAATAATATTTACTCATACAAAATGGTTTTTGTTTGAAATTCAAACATAGTTTGTCATACCAAATATTGTTAAAATTCTCAGCCCTTAAACTGTCTACCTCACACATGATCTATACCTTGTTAATCACCAAGACCTACTGCCAGTGTCTCCCAAGGATTTCACATCTTCAACTGTGCCCTCCCCAGCTCCCTGTGGCGGCTGCCACCAGCTCTACCACAGCGGCAGTGCGGCAGGAACCAGTGTTAACAAAGGACATTCGCACACTTGAGTTCATTTAGATGCAGTTATGTCTTCTATGTATGTTAGAAGAGTGAAGGTTAGAAAGGCTGACAAACTCCCCTCAACTGCTGAACTAATGAATGAACACAAGCCAGCTTCACACACAGACTATCCAACTGCAGAAGTCATTTTACCCACTGGCAAGCCCTGACACTCCTGTCAATCTCCTCCTCACAGTGCAGCTTGAATAGCCCTCCTGAAAGGAGATTTTTAATGTCTCTTTCCTCCATTTCAAACGTTTGTGAGTTATTTCCTTCAAGAGTAATAAACCAAATTTGCACCATGGCTTCCCACCCTGTGACCAAGCTTCGCCTGCCTTCTTTAGCATCAGCCCCCAGCAGGAGCATCTCAGAGTTGCTTTAGCATCAGCTCCCAGCAGGAGCATCTCAGAGTTGCTTTAGCATCAGCCCCCAGCAGGAGCATCTCAGAGTTGCTTTAGCATCAGCCCCCAGCAGGAGCATCTCAGAGTTGCTATTTCCTCTTCTTGACCATTGAAGGCCTTCTTGTGATGGGGTTGCTCTGTCCCTGGCTACAGTTTCTACCCACCTCCTCAATGCCATGATCAAATTTCTCTAGGCTAATTCAGGCATGTCTCTGACAGCTTCACTGCATCCTGCTGATTCCCGCCAGTGCCCAGAACCATATAATTAATCTAGTTTTCACTGGACTGTCGTCACCTTCATCATGGCCAGAACCTCATCTACATAAATCGCCATTCCATCTACTAACCATAGTAGGCCTTCACTAAACACTGATGAGGATATAAAAATGGACACAAGGAGTCAGTGAGTTCCACAAGTACTACACTCAGAAAATATACATGTACACATGCATACACGCGCGCACACACACACATACACACACACAGCTTAACATTTTAGTCTTATTCCATAATACACATCTTTTCCTTATGTCAAAAGCAAAGGGAAAAAATGTGGGACTCACAACCACATTGGAGTTTTTTAAGGTCTTCTGGGCCAAGAAGATGGACGACAATAACGACAAAGTCAGAAGGGCTTACATTTGAGTGGTGGATCAAACGTGAAACATAATAGTTTTGATATAGTGTGATGTACATACATGTGCATGCTCACATGCCCATATCTACTGAGACACACACACAAGCACATACAAAATGCTACCAGGAATTCAACTGCAGCAACATGGAGAGGCATCACAGAAACCATCTGTCAAATAAAGTTGTGGAAGATGAAACTTAAATGTTATGATGATGAAATTTGGGGCTGTATTAGTCTCAGGGGAGAGGGCAAGCTGAACGACAAAGCCAGCCCTTCCCGTGTTGTCTGTTCTATTGGGAAAACCAAGGATAACTGGTGAATTTCACACATACTTGAGGATCTAGTTAACCAGAAGCCATCGTCTAAAGTCACAAAATTCCTCTGTTCTCCTTGTTCTAGGTCCTAGCTATGCTCTAGTGTAGAGGCCCAAAACTGTGCGCCTATTTCCACCTTGTCTCAAGGTCAGAGAGTTTGAGAATGCTCACAGTTGTTGAGAGCAAGTGTGGCTACACATCCTGACCTAGGCGTGGTTACTTGGTGTTTTGGATATTAAGATGGCCCATACAGGTAGAGCTACTCCACCCTGACCAAAGGTCAGAGAATTCAAGCCCTTTTCTGCTCCTTCTTTTGAATTAGGAGGTTTGACCTAGAGAGTGGCTGCCTTCGGGTTACTTGGTTTATAGGGTAGGTTCATTGCCTAAACAACAGATTGCTTTTCTCAAGAATTAATGACTTCATGTCTAAAGTATTGAAGCAAGTGACTGTTCTAGTTGTCCTTTGTATCATGTTAAAGCAGTCTTTTGTCACCTTTCCCTTTTTATAGTGGGGTATAAAAGTGTATGGAAAAGTAAATGCAGCAGATTTCAGTAGTCACTGTAACTTCTCCCCCCACAGTCCCTGTGAGTCTTTCTTATCTTTGCTTCTTCCTACCTAATTTTCTAATCCCCATGCTCCTACTCCTAAGTGGTTTACTTGTCGAAGTTGGTTCCCAACATCTTAGATAGCTCGAAAAGCAGAAAAAAAAAGAAAAAAACTGTGTTCAGAATGAGTGAAAGGATTAGATTGAAACATCTAGAACACCCAGGTGTTGGCATAGACAACATCATTTTTATATTAATTTATAGTCAGATTACATGATTTATTTCTCTATCTTGGTCCTTATATCCACTTGTAGGAATAGGTTGTACCCACATCATCTAATGCCTGTTTGGGTACCTGGATCATCATATGATCCAAGTCACAGATCCCAAAGGCTTTGGTAGCTGAGAAAGGAAAGTACCTGGCTCCTTAAATTCCTGAGGCTGGTAACAGGAAGGCACAAAGAGCCCTCCAATTTGTATGAATTATCCATTAGCATAGATACTTAGAGGTAATTTGGACTTACTGCAATAGCTTTGAGTCACAGAGAATTCTTAATTAATTAGGGATCATTTTTGCAAGAAATGATTTCTTAACAAAGTCTGGATATACAAATAGGGATGCATTTTGGTACATGAGATTGTGTAGTTCAAATCTTGGAGAGTAAGGAACCACATAGAAAAACACTAGAAATGTAAGCCAAAGATAACAGTCATGAAAGAAAGTACAAGAAAGCACTTGTATCCGGGGATGCTGCCGTGTGGGGGCTTCCAAGGAGCAGCCATGATGGACTTTGCTGGGAGGTGAACTCTCCTATTCTCGAGAGTTTGATTATAAAGGTTAATGCCACTAGTACTTTAATTATCCTATTTTTAAGCAGTTCAATTAGAATGACGCAGGGAACTTCCTGCTCACAGCCTGCTTGTCGTCTCACCTGAAAGTGCCTAATTCTAGCCCATTACTTCTCAGTTGATGGCTCCCAACTATAGAAAACAACAGTTCCCTTCCTGTTCTGCTTAAACTTCCACTCCTGAGTGCGGCTTAATGATAACTGACCTTAATTTCTTCTTCAACTTGATGCATCTCTGATCTCATGCCATTAGCTCAGCTTCATGATGCATATCTTTACATCTGTATCATTTTACCTGATATTCCTGAGATTGCATTCCCTCACAAATGTCTTTATACTGCCTTCTTAAACACAGCTGACAGTCCAGTGTGCTTTGTTTCATGTGGAGCTGAGAGTTCGCAGGCACAAAACAGCCTGATAATGCATAACATTTTCCGCCTTATTTCAGGCAACTCTCGGTCCTGAGCAAGGCAAACCTCAGAGAAAAGTCAACGTGTCATCACAAGGAGAACGGACCTCATACCACAACACTGCTATACCTGAAAGGGCCTTGCAGAATCCACAGAGGTCTGCAATATTAGCAAGACCGAGGGAAGCATCTCCTGTCGTGGCTATTTGCACAGCACAGCACCTGTCCTGAGCATAAACGAGAGCCCATTTCCCAGCAATATCCCTCCTGGGGACCATGAACAACTAGGCTTTGCTAAGGTCCTGAAATGGGAGAAAGAAAACAAACTTAACCTCTGGGCCATGTTCAGAAAAGGAGGGCAGTGCTCGGCTCAGCACTCATTATAGGCCATTAGGAGACTATCCTCTGCACCTTAAACCATGGATACGATGATGTTCATGGAAGGAACCCATGTCGGGAAGGGCTCAATAATCAGGGTGTGTGGATACAGTGCCAGCGGCGGTGATTTTCACATCAAGATACTAATGTTTCCCTTCATTTTGGTGTTTTTTAATAAAAAATAATGCTAACAGCATTTGCCATACTTTTGAGCCAATGTTCATGGAAGTACAAACACAACACTACTCATCCTGCTGTCACTTAAGGCAATTAGTGCTCTCATTAAATTAGATATGCCACAAATGCTCTGCATTTAGTTCCTCCTTTGGTAACTGTTTGCTCCTCTGCTACTTTGCCAGCTGTTATATAGTCTTAAAATCCAGCTCAGACTTATTCTATTAAATTCTTTATGTCCCATCCTTCAAGAATCCCCCAGTCTCTTCTATATTAAACGTTCCTTGTACTTACAAAAACCAGATTCTCCTTGCTGAAGCACAAGGACTTTGTATAGTTGTGATTGTGTCTCTTAAAGGAGCTCAGAACCTGGCACATAGTGCCATATTAAATAGATGTGCCAACCGACTAAACGGATACAGCAATAAAGCGGGTAGATAGCTCAGTGGACAGATGGGTCGACGGTTGGATTGATCTCTGTGGTCCCTTAAAGTATGAAATGATTTTTTCCCCTGTGAGGTGGAAAATGGTCAATGTAAATCTGTGAGTGCAAAGAGTGACTTGTCAGAATAGTGCAGCCTAACAGGGAATGCAGAACGGGGTGTGTAAGAATCAGTATAGTGAATTGAAAATGTAACTTTCAACAAATCTTCTGATGGATGATGGGGGAGGTGGTGTATGCTGTGAATGTTTTATTGCTATTGGTTAATAAAGAAGCTGCTTTTGGCCAATGGCTTAACATAGTAAAGCCGGATGGGAAATCCAAACAGAGATGTAGAGAGAGAGTAGGTAGAGTCAAGGAGACTCCATGTAGCTACCAAAGGAGACAGATGCCAGAACCTTGCTGGTAAACCACGAGTCTTGTAGTAAAATATAAAATAATAAAAATGGGTTAATTTAAGATAGGAGAACCAGCTAGCAATATACCTAAGTGATTGGCCAAGCAGTACTGTAATTAATATAGTTTTGTGTGATTATTTCAGGTCTGAGCAGCTGGGGAACAAATGGTTTGGGAATGAACAAGCAGTCTCTGTCAACAGATGGATCAAGCGAGAGATGGAAAATGTCAGCCCTCAGTAAAATCTCTTGCTTTTAGAAAAAAGGGAATGATAGAAGCCAATACCCCAAGATTTCTGCTGGGCTCCTCTATTTTACCCAAGCTCAACTTTCTTACCAGTGTGAGCATCTTGGAAGGCTCTTGGAAGCTCACTTACTTTTTATGTCCCCTTTCCCCCTTTTAAAGTCAGCATCTCATAAATAGCCCTTGCTGACCTGGTACTAACTATGTAGACCAGGCTAGTCCTGAACTCACACAGAACTGCCTACCTCCGCCTTTGCAGTGTTGGGATTAAAGGTGTGCACCATCATGCCTAGCCATAGCATGTTTCCTAAGCATAAAATACAAAATTAATAAAGCAAATACAAATACTGAAATCACTGATAAAATCTGGGGGATTATAATGATTTCACATACATATATATTTATAAAGATATTGCCATAACCCAAGGCAAACTTCTATTTTCTATTTTCATTCTACTGAATTTTAGTATTTATCAGATGCACACTTCCAAGCATCTTCCCTGCACCACAGAGACCATCTATAGATTCTTCCAACTTAGTTTGTGCAGATAACCCCATTTCTAGAGCCTGCTGCTCGGGTCTTTGTCGTTCGCTCACCCAGGCAGCCCACGACAGTGTTCTTTTCTTTTTCATGCCTATTACTTGAATTTTTCCACAACAAATGAGATTTCCCAGGACCTGAAGGAACAAGCCAGAACCTTGCGTTGAGGGGACGTTGAAGATGGGAGAAGGTTACAGATATTTGCAACTATATGTATCTTAAAGCAGCCTCAGGTGATTATTTAATGAATATTTAAGACAATTTATTTTTTTTAATGTCCCATAGTTTGAGGGCATGCATTCTGGAGTCAGATTCTCAGGGATTTGTAAATTCCTCTTCTATTGTTAGATTCTACTCCCTTTGCCTAACCAGGAGGGGAGTGAATACAACCCCCATCATAGACATATTAGGCATATGACACAGGACTTCACAGCAAAGCTCCCAGGCAGAGCTGGGCACTCCGTAAGTACCCAACAATTTTTCTATACTATCATTATTGAAACTGCTATTATGAAGTTTCCCCAGAAATAATAATTTTCTTCCTACACTGAAGTTGAAATAAGGATTCCCCTCTTTCCTCCTCCCACATATTCCAAAGCAAGCCATCCAGAGTCTCCAAGGTAAGACTATTTCCTGGCAATTGGTCATGGAAGTGATGCCTAACCTGAGACTAAGTTCTTGCTGAGGAAAAACGCATTAATTTTAAAAGGTTTTGTTGTTTTTTGTTTGCTGTTTTCACTAAGATCTGGGTGCAATTGGATCTCAATGCCTATCGATGCTCCAACTTTGCCTAGAACATCAGCCACCCAATTTCCATCAGCAGGGTCTTCATAAGATTCTGGTTTATGAACCCATCACTTAGCCAGGAGGATATGCTTCCTAATGAAACAAGATACTTTGTTTTACTCTCTAATAGTCTATGTGACTTATAAAATAAGAGGCAGAAGCAAGCACTGAAGAAAGCATGAAGCATTGTTCTATTAGGGCCCAACATGTCACGAGAAACCGTTTCCTTTATAAATTAGGCTTTATTGTATTTCAGAGCTGCAAGCGCCCTCAATAAACCCTCTCTGCCTCTGGTTCTCAAGGACAAGGGAGGGTCACTAGCCTAGGATGGCTTGACATCATCCCCTGCCTTTCTCGGTCTGGCCTCTGATTAAGCACAGCTGCTGAATGGTACGAGGTCACCCAGAGCTGGAGCAAAAAAAATATATATAATAATAAAAAGCCAGGGGAAACATATTTAGTGCTGTATTTATTAGTGTGGGTCTGTGTACGTTCATCTTTATACACACACTACAAATAATTTTAAATTAAAGCATTTTAAAAATACTTAATGGAGGTTAAGCAGCATTTTTAACCTCTGCTCAAGTTATTGAATGGCGTATTAAAACCAATGTGGCTCTAACGTACCTTCCAGTGCACATTGCTGTGTTAACAAATTGCCTATAAATTTCAGCTGAATTAAGCCCATTCCTTGTACGTTCGTACTAAGGTTAGGTTAATAATACATGAGATTTCATTACACAAACCTTCCTCAATGATGCTTTTTAAGAAAGTGGGGCAGGAATCTACATGGCACCCTCTAGCATGGGCCAATTTATATTTATAGTCATGGAAGAGAAACAGGCACAGTCTTTAGGCTTGTGAGTGTGTGTGTGTGTCCCCAGCCGAGCTTCTCCCTCTGTGTCCTATTGCTAGCATGAACCCATGTGTACTTGTGCCCTATGGTATGGGACCTTGGACTCACAACTGTCCAGAAGGAAGTAGGAGAACCCAGAGTTAGCTGTGGCTGAACATGTCTACTTCAGAGAAGGGTTGCGTTCTCCAAGCAAGTTTCACTCTGAGAGATAGAAATGAAACAAAACAAAACAACAAAGATCAAAGTGGAAATTCTGAAGTCAGAAGATGGCAAAACTTACAATAGCCCCACTTACACTTTGCCTCATTTTCATGCTGTGCATGTGTGAATACTGCATCTTGTTTTGTTTCAAAGAAATTCACATGCTTTGAGCTGCCATTCCTCCTTGCAGATGGGAAAATGATCATCTTGAAGTATAAGGACATTTCCACAGGACTTGGCTGTTCCCATGCCTAAAAATAAGCAAAGGCAACTGAGATATTTTTATACATAATTACTCATTCAATAAATATTTATGGATCACCATTTATGGAGGTTCTGTACCACAGGCCTGAGCAAAAGCAGTGAGCCACAATGCAGAGTCACAGTAAGGTTAGTGATTGGAGAATCACTAATGCAGTCAGAGAACCTCTGGAGGTTGCAGGCCAGGCAGCCATGGAAGCCCCCCACCCTGTGCTTCCCTATGCTGGGAAGCTAGTGGGGGTGGGTTGACAAGACCTGGCTGGCTTTGGGTATTACCCATCTATGGGATGGGAGAGCCAGAAGTCCTTGAAGAAGGATCAAGAGAGGATGGGGAGTTCGGGATTTTGCTTGGATAGTACAGGAAAAAGTGACTTAGACTACAGAGGAGTAAGTGGGAGTGTGGAGAAGTGGTCAAAATCTAGATACGCTGCTAGGCCAAGCCCTCAGGACTGCTCACGGTAGAGGAGTTCGGGAGCTCTGGGAGAAAGAGGAGTCAAGCCTGGTTATAATGATTTGACATGACAAGATCACAACCCAGAAAATGCAGAGCAGCACTGCCACGTAAACATGGTAGATTGAGCAATTTTTCCTTTCCAAAAATCCCCCAAATGAAATTATTTTCTCTAAAACGGAAGAGCAGTCAATAACAGATATCTAAGAGGAAAAATAAAAAGATCGTCAGTAGAAAGTACACAGTAAGTATATTGATCAAGTTAGCATAAACCCAGAAAGAAATGTATGGGCTTCAAAGCTTCAAAAATCTCTCCAGAAGCTCACATGTGAGGAGAAGACCGGAACGGTTAGATGCAGAAGTTAAAGCCAAGAGAGATAGTTTTATGTCTCAACTGGGCCACCCTTGGTGTACACTTATCTGGTCAAATACCATGTATAGATATTGCAGTGAATTTATCGGGTAAATTTCTATAGAACAAAATAATACTCACACACAGACAAAAATGGCTCATTGAGCATCCAGAATTATTAAACAAAGAGTACACCAGCCTGGACATTCCAAAACCAGATAAACAAAAATGATAGAAACTTCTAGAAAGATAGGGAAGACAAAAATATAACAGGACAGCCAAGCCAATGGAATGTTATTTTTATGAAAACCATTTGAAGTACTAGTAAAATTTCATATATCTCTCTTTAGTTGGATGTTTTCAAGTGCTAAAGACGATGCCAGGAACACAAACTACAGTTATTCCTCTCTGTATTCTTCCAGGAGCTGCTGGAGCATGTGTTCTAAAATTCATACAGTTAAAGCGAGACAAGCAAAGACAGAGACTTATGAAAACCAGAGCCCAATGCAGGGCAGGTGAAAGGTGAGTAGTAGAATCCAGCTGTGGGGAAGGACTGGGTATTCTGCCCACATCAGAAGGGCAAGTCCGAGCACCCAGACCCCTGCAAACTGGAATCTCTAGGGGAACACACTGTGCGGCCAACCTTTGGAATGGAAAAATGGGCCAATGTCTTGTCCCAGAGTAATAAAAAATGCCTAAGCAATTTCTAAAAGACGATACAAAGGCAAATAGTTTTTTCAGGAAAAGAAGTGTAATGTGTAGATGGCTAGTTCAATAGGAGATCTAAGTGTTCCATAGCAGTCAGCTCTCAATACAGACAGGGCAGAGGAAAAGAAATGCTGAGGAGCCTTATGAGGAACTCAGTACTCATGGACTGGTCAAAAAAAGTTTCTAAGTTCAAAACCAGTTGAGTGTCAGAGGTAAAGACATTTACTGCCAAGCCTGATGACCTGAGTCCATCGCCAGGACTGTGACACAGGAGAGGACCGACTCCCAATAGTGTCCTCTGACTTACATACATCCATATAAGTGCAGGCACACATGCACACACACACATGCACACAAATATAATTAAAAATAGAATAGCAAGGTGGAACAATAAATGGATAATATTAAAAAATAAATTTTAAAACATTAAAAAAGGATTGAAAGCCACAGGATAGTTGTGTTTGGTAGAGCTCAGAAGAGGGCTTTGGGGACGACTTGACTTTTAAATTACAAGCCTTTACATTTTATTTGGTTTGTAAATTTATGCCTGTGGAGATCTTGATAAACATAAAATTAAATTTTAAAAAAGGTATTGGAATATTACTCTCCACCTTTGCCTTCCCCAAACCTGCCCCTGGTCTCTCTTCTGGAAGGTTTGTCTGTTTGGAGTTTAACTGATATTGGTTGCTTATCTTAAAGAGACTAACTCCGTTTTGCTCTTTACCTAAATAGAGATGTCACAAAACTCCATCCATAAGGGTGGGCTGTTGCCATCTCCTTACAGGAGAGCAGGGTGGCAGGCATCATTACTATCATGAAAGCATAATAATCATACTAAAAGCATGTTATATTCTGTGGCTTTCACTTCTTAGAATTTCGGTGTCTTTGGGACAAGGGTTAACTAATTCAACCCACACAGGTACAAAGACAGTCCAATGCTTTACACACCAAGGATGCTTGGGCGAGAGTTTGCAAGTTGGAGAGCCTGAGAAATAATCAGGGGCTGTGTAATAACAAGAGCAACTGCTTGGACTGTTCTTGGAATCAGGCACTTGTAATCTTAAATAGGAGGAAAACTGGGAATAGAAAAAAGATCTAAGAGAAAATGGCAAACTCCGCTGTCCCTCCCCACACGGCAGCCTCGGCTCCCACTGCCGTCTCCCATCAGCAGATTTTCCATGCACTGCACAGACATGCCTCTCCGGTTTCCATCCTGAGACTTTTAAACATACAGAGCAGCTGGTGGCACTGAGGAAGAGTGGGAAATAGGCATGCTCTTCTTGACAACCACCACGGCCTCTCAAACATAGACTAGAGAATGAGGCAGCCCTGGAGCTCAATTGGACATTACACATGCATTGGTAACTTAGCTTTCCACCTCTCTCCCCATCAACTTACACTCAATGAAAGCTCTCCTCGGGGGGTGCAAATACACTCGTCTTTGGTTAGTCTGAGATGTCCACAGTACCCACATTGGAAATCTCAGTAGAGGAAGGATTTATCAGTGTAAGTGACAGCAGTGTTTGAGGGGTGCCACAGTTCCATCTCTGTTTCTCATCACAGGTTGGTATCTCCAGAGGAACACTGTGATGAGACCTTGTTCTAGTGAGCGAGAGAGAGAGACACGAGCCCATAGATCAAAGAACTATGACATATCTGAACAAAAAATGCTAAGAAAAGATTTTGTTCATGTATTCCCACAGTGCCCTATTCGCCATTGTCATCTTTGGGCAATGATTTCAATTTTGTTAATGATCAGAGCTGTAGCAAAAGTGGCAAGTTCATTCTTGCTGGAGGGATTTCCTCAAGAGGTTAGCAGATGGGCTAGCAACCAAGTTTGTTACTTGCTAATTGTCTGTATCAATGTATTCCCCCATATTTTTGATAACAGGGGCTCATTGTTTAATACAAGCAAAGACCTGTACACAGATTCTTTTGGGAAGTCTCTCTTATGGCTAGCTCTCTGTGGACATGCACACAGACTCTCTTGGGAAGTCTCTCTATAGCTAGTTCTCTGTGGACATGCACACAGACTCTCTTGGGAAGTCTCTCTATAGCTAGTTCTCTGTGGACATGCACACAGACTCTCTTGGGAAGACTCTCTATGGCTAGCTCTCTGTGGACATGCTCACAGACTCTTGGGAAGACTCTCTATGGCTAGCTCTCTATGGACATGTACACAGACTCTCTTGGGAAGTCTCTCTATGACTAGTTCTCTGTGGACATGCACACAGACTCTCTTGGGAAGTCTCTCTATGGCTAGTTCTCTGTGGACATGCACACAGACTCTCTTGGGAGGTCTCTCTTCTGTGGACATGTAAAGCAGTCCTGACCAAAGGACTGTGAAGAGAAGGAAGTAGCAATGGGCACCTTCATATATTCACTTAGAAATAATTCTGCCTATCACTGGGTGGAAATGGATAACTGGATGGAAACCAGAGTTGCCTATTGTAGAAGGCAGATGATGGCCACTTCAAGTGCTGACATCTCTGGCCATACTCAATTAGCTCAGGGGTAGACATCCTGTCAAAGTGAAGCAAATTAGACTCCCCCACCTTGGAACTATAAAAGAGAGGTGGCTTGTAAGTCTATCTGCCTAACTGGGCATAGAATCATAAGCAACATCAGAAACACATGGAAGGAGAAGAGTGGATCAGGGGGCCCTCCTTGGGCAGGGAGAAGAAAGGAGAATAAGAATATTCTAGTCCTTTTGGGGGGAGGGGAATTTCTTTTTTATTTAGTTTACTGCAGCATAGTTTCTTAAAGTGACATTTTCTAGATTTACTTATGTATTTCAATGAGTTTTGATAAACTGGTAACTATATAGCTGTTCACACAATCAAAATTTAAATTGTATCAGTTTATCTGAACCTCTACTGGTGTCCCTTTCTAGTCAGCCCCCAGCCACATGGCCCCCTAATTTTAATTTTGATCTTAAAATTTTGTTTTTCTGATTTTTATGTACATGGGCTCAGAAATTAAGCAGCTTTATCAATCTTGTTTTTCTCTCATAGCCCAATTTTTTATAGAAAGTCACATAAGAACAAGAAACTGTATTTGTATCATATGTGCTCCCTTTCTTCCCCATCTCACGTCCTCCCCACCTCCTCTTGAATGCATGATCTCACTTTGCTGGCCAGGCAAGTGTCCCCAGTGATGACACGGTGGGACTTACACATTGGGATGACCAACAGCTGTCCCCCTGGACCCAAGGCTAGCTTAATAGGAGAGAACTCATGCCTGTTACTGTAAACATAGCCAATGACCCATGACGAGAGGACCATAGACCCTGGAGAAGAGCCAATGCCTGTCATTTTCCCAAATCAATATAGCTTTCAGCTGTACTGTAACTACTCATACTTAAAGTGATCAATTTATTATAAAGTATTACTTCAATTAAAATTAGAAAAAAGCAAAGGTCTTTACTCCCATCAGAAAACAATTGGAAAGATAGGTTTCTATACAACGAGATCAGGATTTAACTATCTTCTTATATAATGACATTTAAAAATAATTCTGGATGTGTCCTTATGGATATCAGAGTATACATCCCTTTTCTGCATAATATTTTGCCAGCCAACTTCACCTGGAAATTTGGTTCATCATTTAAATATTTGATATTGTATGGATAATTAGATCAAATTCCCTTCTTTTGTAGAAAAAAATTACTCCTATTCTCAATCATTTATCTTTTAATTTTTTAAGAATACACCCATATCAAGGTAAGAAAGGCTTCTTTCTGGAAGTAGCTCCCATTCCCCCACAAACAGCAATTGCACACACAAGACAGTCTCAAGCAGGTCCAACAGCTCTGTTAGGATGACATAAGCACAATGATGCTGCAACCAGAAACAAAGGGGTCCCCTGTAGTCACCACACTGAAAAGGAGCTGGTCTCCTACCTGGCTCACACTGCTCACACCTTCTTCCTTGCCAATGAGGCCGACATAGGCACTGGCCACTGACGGGGTCACAAATGCTTCCAGGTATTGTCCCCAAGGAGTCGTGCTTACACACCTGGCGCCCTTGAAGTTTGTTCATTGTCAGATTGAACCTGTGAGGCTCACACTGGTTGCAGCACAGACCTGTTACTACTGTGTTACAAGGACATGGCCCCGTTGATTTGTCATGTGACAGAGAGCCAGCTACTGTCCCCTTCTTTTCACAGTAGAAAGGCAAAAAGAGGAAGGAATCTTTCTGTGGTAGAATGAAGCTCCCCTCCACACACTGATTGCACTGTCTCCCTCCAGCGCTGGACTTACAGACGCACTGTCCTGTCTCAGTGTCACAGATGGTCCCAGCTTGGGAGCCAGTCATGTTACAGTCACAGGCCTTACAAGTGCTGCTGGCCAACCCGTAAAAGTCTTCAAGTGTCACACTTAAATCCTTTGGCTTCCTTTTTTTGCATGCACACTGCCCAGAAAGTGGATTGCAGAGCTGGTTCGCTGAGCCATGGAGGTTACAGTGGCAGGGTTCACATCCATCATCATCAATACTATGGAGAAATTTAAATCCAAAATTGCAGCAATTGCATCTAAGCCCTGCAAACAAAACACATTTGAAAGGGTGAGGGACTTCAGACGGCACCAGGCATGATGACTGGAGGTTAACCTTTAACACAGATCCAAAACACAAAGAGGACCATTCTGGGACAGCCATCGACGCCAAACACTATGGAAATATTAAGTCAGCTCTCACATGGGGCCTGTAAGCAGTGTGCTATGAATAATATCATTGCTAATCAATGTAACAAAAAAATTCAGAATAGACACATTGTTTCTGTTGCATGCATAGGGAACTCTTTCCTACTTCCACAAATTTCAAAACTATTTTACTTAAAATAGACTTTGACAGATAAAAGTCACATGGCATGTGAGTTACTTTTCTGAAACTCAAAATTTCCTGGAGAGAGCTAGTAAGATTTTTCTAGGAGGGTAAGCAAAGTATGAAATACCAGCTAGGCAAAATAAACAGGTTCTAGAATTCAGTTCTCTATCACCATGGCTGGAATTACAATGGTGAACTGTGTTAACATATATACTTAAATGCTGGTAAGGGAATCAATCTTGCTATTTTTCACTACAAATATGTTAAGCGTATAGGGAGTAGACACACCAATTAGCCTCAAACAATTCTTTCACAAATTGCCCACAAACCATAACTCCATGTTGTATCCCAATTAATATAGTGAATTTGTATTTACTACTATGCCTTTAAAAGCTGGGGAAGAAGAAAAAATAAAACACTGGTCCGATAACTGTCTTTGTGCACAGGTACACACACCCTTACTTCAGCTGCTACACATTAAATAACCGACATAAATACAATGTATCCAATTTTATTTTAATCCTCTGTGTACTCTACGTTTTATCATTTTCAATTAATATAAATTACACTTGCCTTGGCTCATAAGACGAGCACACTGCTAGTCAAATCATGTGATTCAAAACACACCTGTTCAGGCATGAAGTAAGCTCAGAGCTTTATGTTATTTCTTTTTAGAGGGGCACGTACATACGTTGTACAAATGGAGAAAAATGTTTTGTCACCTAAACTTAAACCTCTGACAACTTAGGTTAGTCTCAACAAGGACATTGCCAAGAACAAGAATTTTAAAAAAATCAACAGTGATGTTTAGATGCAAATCCCTTCCCTTTAGACAGACTTCATATATCCATGAATGTAACTACCTGACTACATGACATTGAATCAATTGAGACATCTATTTCAAGCTATAATTGTATAATTGTAATAAAAAATTAGTCCTAAAATAAGAGTCAAATACATACTCAGGCACTGATATGGAGAAATGAAGCCCTAAGCTGCGAGAAAATGCATAATATGTATGTATATGAACAAAAATTCATTCAAACTCCAAGAAAAGGCAAGTTCTTTAACAATGATGAATGACTCACCTAAGGCATACCATTTAATTTCAATAAGGAAAATAAAAAAGGACCACGATTGCTGCAAATTTTAAAAATAACTGTATTGTTAACAAGAATTATGACTCATTTTGAACTATTAAAATCGGTCTACATGGATTCATATCAGATCAGTTTTTAAAATATGCACAGTGCTTATTTGAATATGCCATACATATTCCTGACAGGTAATCTATTCCTAACGATACTCACGGAGGCCTACAGGGCATCACACTCGGAGCTAACAAGTGCGGGCGAGTTAGCGCACTTGGCATTTAATTCACATTCTTCTCCCTTTTTATTCTAGATGAATGACCTACTTTAATAAAATTATTGGTGGTAATGTATTTTACTGGTGATAGAATCATTAGTAAGATTTAACAGTTTTGTTAACTCAAACAGTTTGCCTTCTGAAACATATACAACACACCCTTGTGTTTTCAGGGTTTTTTGTTTGTTCCTATTAACGAGGTAATCTTCAACAAGGATGGTTGCTAATCCTATTAGGAAAATATATATTCACGTCAAGTTCGTGGTTTTATTAAAAGTATTTCACTTGCAGAGATTACTCAAGAAATAATTATTTATAATATTGTTAAAGCAAGGATTTAATCTTCACAAAATACATATTTATATTTTCCTGCAGACTTGCAGCATCCAATAAAATGAGCAAATGACAATAGTAAATGGCACAGATCATGATAAATTTTAGGTAATTAAATTCTTTTCTTTTTCAAGCTGTAGGATCTAACTAATACAGGAAAGGTGCTATTAAAAGAAAGAAGCCCCCACTCCGTCATGCACAAAGACCTGGGTTCAACTTGTTTCTGTATCTTGAATTTAAAACATGTCTCATACCCAGGAACAAAGAAAGGCACGCTGAATGAATTGTTCACACCACTCCTCCATATGTCAGCCAGGGTTTCTTTCTGAAAGTTAGTGTTTATATAGTTGTGATAAATAAAGGTGGGAACAATGTTACACATATTAATACCATCTTTCCTTAAACCAGGGGCAGCTTACGTGATGTCATCAGACCTGTCCATCATCTTTTAATTAATTGTGTGTATACCATAGTTGTGGAAATATATATATATATATATACACACACACATATGAGTGAACAATACAGATTGGGTTATTTTACAAAATATATACATAATTCAGAATTGCATATAAGTACATACATACATATAAATGTGCATGCATATGTGTGCTTGTGTGTGTGTGCATGTGCGTGTGGTGCAGAGATCATTGCCAGGTACATTTATTATTCTGAGGTTCAGGTCAGTGTCAGTATAACCACACAGGACTTGGAGTCTTGGGTGACAATAGAAAGGCCAAGGTCTTTTTTAAACTTCTTGCAGGAACCAGGGCATGCTCAGTTAGAACACAGAGTGCACTTCATCAGAAAACTTCCCTAATATTCCCATACATCAAAATTTCAAAGTGCATTATGTACGTGGTGCGTTTTGGGCACTTGATAAATTTTGTCCTTATGTGGCGGTGGTTCCCCTCAAAAATGCTGGATGTAATAAATTGCCATAATCAAATCTAATTTCTGAAAAATACCTGTGGGAGTAACAAACAAAAAAGCATGTCTTGTATAAAAAATGATAAATAACACCAAAGCTCACTGTTTATTATAATCAGCTTGGTACAGAATTACAAAATTAAAATTATGTGACCCTTTATAAGTAACTCTAGCAATAAACATGATGTGTGGAATTATATTGACTTGCTTTGCATTTCATAGGGACAGTTCAAAGAAATATAATAGAAAAAATGGAAAGATTTATCACAAAGTACCCTTTAGCACAGAATTTTTTGAAAAAAATCCATTTATTTTAGTCTATTAAAAGTAGCAGGGAAATTATTTGCTTAGAACTCATTAAGTGTAAAACACTTTGAAAAAGTGCTAATTTTCTAAAAGAAACATCTATGCAGCAGGCAAGTTATATTTTTCTATGACTTATTAGTTGAGGCCGTGTAACTAATGCATCTACTGAATAAAGAAACTTCTAAAGGGTTGATTAAACTAAGCTTCAAACTACAGTTTGATACAATTATTAATTGAGTCATTTTTAGACAATCAATTTCATCCAAACTCTTTTTACCAGCCTTGAGGAAGAGAACCTGTTTTACCCTTCAGTTAAGCAATCAAATAGAGGCTGGGAACAGAGATGTGACTATGAACTTGTGCTTTGCACGTACCAATAACGTGCGCTTGGCACAAGCCCTGGCCTGAATTTTGGTGACAGGTAATGTCTCCATCCACAGTCCCAGAGGAATTGCAGTTCCAGGGATGGCAGCCATCAGAATCCAATGCCTGCAGGTCCAAGAATTCATCCTGGCATTGAAGGCGCTGTCTCCCAGGCACATGTCTCTTCCAATCACACTGGCCTCCAATCTGCAGGAGATACAACATTTTGTAGAATGATGAACATATCTATTTTTAGATAATTTCCTCATTAGATACAAGACAGCAAGGGAAGGTGAAAAAAATCTTGAAATGTTAAACAGACAAGAAGGCAATCAGGTTGTGCCCCTCATGACAGAAAACATGGGGAGTTTCGGCAGGGAGATAATGGGTGGGTGTGGGTGAAAACAGGCCCATGGGAGTCAGGTGTATATGACTACAGGGGAAATGGGGAATTAGGCATTTAAGTACTATATAAAGAAATCAGAATATAGACATGGGAGTCCTGGAAATAGAAAAGAGCCGGCAGCTAATTTAATCTCCACAGCTCCAGCGCCCAGTCTCTCCTGTTCCTTTACTATCTAGTTGGTCTAAATCTGTTTTGAACATTTAGGTGTTTAAGAAAAAAAACTCCCCACGATGAGACAGCCCCATTAAGTGTGAATGGTATTGATGTCCTTTGTAGCACAGCCCTGAAGACTCACCATGATAGACATCTTTATCCATTTCTTTTTGAGGAACACTTCAATGCTTTCTCACTTATTTGTGGCATCATTTCACAGGAAGTATGTCATAGATCGCTAATATTATTGTCAGTTATGGGGTGTGGTTTCAAATATCCAGGACAGGGCTTCAGATTAAAAAGTTAAAAGCATCATTGTTGCCTCATCTTCCCCTATCTAAGAACAGAGGTCTTATTGGAATCACCATTTCAAGATAAGACAAGAAAACTGATGTGCAAATATTTAAGTTGTAAAAAGTAAAGCATTTGAGTTATGGGTGACGGACTCCAATATCCAAGACAGTGAGCATAGAAATATGGCCAGGCACTTAGAGAATGCTACCTCATACCTGGTTATACTTCACACCTGCCTGCTTACTCAGTCTCCCAGAAACTAGGAAGTCGACTAATAGAAGGATATGACTTTTCCTGCAAACATAACCATCATTTCTTGGTATGCATGTATCGCACCGAGCCACGAAAGGCAAAGGTCCCCTGCTTACCTAGGTTTCCTATTGCCATCATTTCAAGGACATCACTCAGTAACTCAGGCCTGACTTCCTGCTCGTGCTTCACATATGTGGATCCTTCTCTCCAGGCAGCAAATACCTGGACACAATGCTGCATATCTGCCAAATAATTCTACACACACTCTATGCATCAAGAATATCCATTCAAAGACAAAGAGCAAAAGGGAATGACGAGGTAGACAAATCAATGTCTCTTGTGTCCAAACTTTATCTCTTGTATACATTGTTAAGTGTTTAATTTAAATGTCTTCTCAGTACCAACTAGAGTTTAAGCCACTGTGAGATCATCAGGGGAGTGTGAAGACCTGGGATCTATACACTAAATGCTCACTACTGTAGGCTTTCTTCTTTTGCTCTACCCACAAATCATGTCTGCTTTTATCTTCACACATGACTATCATCCCCTTTTCACACAATATTCCCCCCAAATCTAAATTCCTGGCTTGTGTTTTATCAAAGTATTGTGCCAACAATCCTCTCTAGAAGGCATTTGGGGGCTATGGATAACTTGCCAGATTAACCTTCTAACAGTCTCATCAGTTTGGATGATGTTTCTGCTTTTAAATTTTTTTGAACTGGGTCTTGTTAGATTTTCAGTTTTGAACTCAAGATCCTCCCACTTTAGCCTCACAAGGGTGAAGACTGTAGGTCTGAACCACTATCCATTGTAGTAAGAGGCGCACAGGCTGCGTCCTTCTGCCTGGCTCCCAGCTGCCGAAATAATTACACAGAGACTGTATTCATTTAATTACTGCCTGGCCCATTAGTTCTAGCCTCTTATTGGCTAACTCTCACATCTTGATTAACCCATTTCCATTAATGTGTATCACCACTTGACTGTGGCTTACCGGCATGAGTCTAAGAAGCGTCCATCTTGGCCAGGAGAATCATGGCATCTGCCACACTACCTTCTTCCCAGTATTCCATCCTGTCTACCCCGCCTACTTGATTTCTGCCCTATCAAATGGCCAAGGCAGTTTTCTTTATTCAACCAATGAAAGCAATTCAAATGAAGAAGCACCTCCTACACCAGTCCATGGCTCCTTATTTACATTTTCAACGTTTTGTGATCTATGGGTTATTTAGAAGTAGGTAAATTTCTAAATATTTAGGCATGTTTCTGAATATCTTGTTTACTTCTAATTTAATTGATCTATTAACACACTTATATGATTCAAATAAGTTACAGTCTACTGAGGCATGTTTTATGGCCCAGAATTTGGTCTATTTTGATACATGTTTTCCATAGACTTCAAAACCACGCTGCAACACTTGACTGTTGCTGGACTGAGTGCTCAGTCAATGTCAATGAGGCCAACTTTGTTGATAGTGCTGCTGTAATCTATATACTTACTGATTTTCTGTCCATTTGGTTTTCACGGTTATTGAAGACAAGGGGTATTGATATTTTCACATGAAATTGAGCTTTTTTTCTAATTTTTCATTCAGTTCTATTGATGTTTGCTTTCTCTATATAGTTATTTTGTTTGGCACACAAATGTTAAGAATCGGTAGGGCTTATCATTAAAATGAAAACAATGCCCTTTGCAACATATAATTGTTTTTAGTATCCTCCATAAAAATGTTGCAGTAAAATCTGTTTCCTGATACTAATAAAGGCGCGGCAGCTTTCCTCCAGTTCTTGCTGGCAAGCATCATCCTTCCACAGCTGAAATGTAGCCTGTGTGTTTGCTCTATTTGAACTATATTTCCTACATACTGCATATGCTCAGTTTGTAAGATCTCCTCTTCACATGTTGTTACAATTTTTCACTCATAAGTGGAATTTTAGAATGTGGAATTTGGGATTGGATCCAAAGCTCACCACGACCTTCTTCTGATTGACCTAATCTTATTGGGCTTCCCCTTCTGTCCTTTCCTAATTATTTATCAGGATAATTTATTGAATCCATTTGATGTCCACAATGACTGACCAAAAGTAAGTTTTATTTTATGATTTTAGTATTCTCTTGTACATATTTACACAGTCAACCTAAAAGGGAAAAATTTACTTCACACATGGCATAAGAACCTTATACCCTTCCTCTTCTCCCTTTTTTACCATGGCCACATATTTTCCCACACTGAGCTCTCTTTATGGTGGTGTTGATTTTGTTTAAACTTTCCATTGCCCCCTACAGAGAGTAACATACAGGAAATGCACTTTAGCAGCTACCATTTTTGGAGCACCATTTTTCCACGTGTTGATCTGTGGAACATGTGGTATTTTACTCCCTCTGAAGCACTTCTACAAAATGTATTGTATGATGCAGTTCTGCCTGCAATGGACTGAAACTTTATACTCTGTACAACTGAGCTTTCTCCTCCCCGCAGAAAGACCCTGCCATGGCTACGGAACTGAGCTGTGCCATGTCTTTCTGCATGTTCAGCGTTTTTCCACTTTCTTTTCACTTGAATTATTTTAGCAGATGTCTGCTGTCATCCTGCACTTATTCCTCTGTATGTATGTAATATGTATTTTTCCTTGGATACTTCAATATTTTATTTTTATCACTAGAGGAAACAACCAATAGTTCTGAGGAATTTGATGATTATAATCCTATTTATATATTTTTTTATTTCTCATTTGTGTGCTTTATTGTCCTTCTTGACTCAGTGACTTTATGGTTTTATGTACAATTTTGGGATTTCTAGCTATTATTTCTTTGTATATTTTTACCTGTTCCACCCTACTCCACTCCTCTGGGGAATCAAGTTTCACAGAGTCTTGTAGAGTTTCATGCCAGCTCGCTCACAATGGTTTCCCTTTTCTCAGCCATCGTTTTCCTCTATGTTCATTTCTATTGCTAAGGTGCTAAGTCATTAATATTTCTCTCAATACATAGTCTACATCAGTTCTAACCAGCATGGTTTTCATTGCATACCCTTAGTATTTTTTTTATGTAAAGTCTTTTTTTCTCCTAAGCTTCTACTTCCCCATGTAGCTTTGAAAACCCCCAGAATAGAGATAGGCTGTTTGTTGTAATATATTCGCCCAGCAGCTGTGCATGTCCTTAGCTTCTGGAACAGTTTAGATTACTGTATTTTTTTGTTAGCTTATCTTTACTATTATTGTTTTAAGTTCTCACCATGGAAGGTGCTATTCTATTTTCTTGCACGCCTGGTAATTTCCTGGCTTTCTATGACTGCTTAGCTCCCTCGCCCTTAACACCCTCCCGGTGTTTACCCCAGGTTTCCACACGTGAAACAATAAACATTCATATGAAGACTTACAGACCATACTCTGTGAACCTCTGACCTGACTCCTCTGTGTTCTTCTCGCCTTTCTGAAACACTAAGTACATTGGATTCCAAAAACCCTTAGCTCCTTTCCCATAGCTTGATATAGACCTTCTTTCAAGGAAGCCATCTACGGGAATTGGAGAACTACAGAATTTAGTCTCTATGCCTAGGGGGCATTTTCTTTATTCTTATTCTTGAGGTCTTGTATGTATTTAATATAATTCATCTACATTTTGGTTTCTTCGTGTGGGAAAATGCATTGAATTTCTGTTTGGTTGAAAGTAGAAGTTGTGTAACCCAGACACAGAAAGACAATTATCACATGTACTCACTCATAGGTGGTTTTTAAACACCTATAAAGCAGAGAAAACCAGCCCCCAAATCACAACCCTAAAGAACTTGGACAACAATGAGGACACTAAAAGAGACTTACATAGATATAATCTACATGGGAAGTAGAAAAAGACAAGATCTTGTGAGTATATTGGGAGCATGGGGACCTTGGGGGAGGGTTGAAGGGGGGAGGGGCAGAGGCAGGGAGGGGAGCAGAGAAAAATGTAGAGCTCAATAAAAATCAATAAAAAAGAGAAAAAAAATAAAGTAGAAGTTGCATAAAGGGGTTATAAACTGACACCCCTTCCTCCTAATAGAAGGCAGAAAACAGAACACTGCAATCCAATTTAAAGGAAGACTAGATGAAAAAGTGCAGGAGGAATGTATTAGCAACACTTAGCATGTCACGGAGGGAGTGCTATTGGGAAACATTTATTCAGATATTTTACATAAGTTTTGGGCTTTGAACCCAAAGAAGAGAGCGCTCTCAGGAAGCTTGGCAGTGGTACCTCTGCTTGGAATTCCAAGGGATGGAAATGGCATGAACCAAAGTCTCACACAATCTCTCAACTGCATAAAAATTAGATTTCGAAAGCATCCAAACTAGAATCCTGAATCTTTAGCTTTCCCATCAGTGTAACACTTTCTTAGAGGGAAACTCTGGACAGTAACAGGATTTGCAGAGTGCCTAAAATGGGAGGAGCACAGGGCACCCTCGGGTGTCCAAGGCGAAGAAAGGAGAGTGTGCATGGTGTGTTGTGTGCACTGGCTCCCTTAGAGATTAACAAATTAACATAAATATCCCCAGGAGGAGTTTAGAAGGACTGAAAAATAATTCTGGTTACTTTTTTCTCAAGTAAATAGAGATAGTAAGTTTTGAGTGTTGTTTGAAAAGTACACATTTAAATATGTGTGCTCAGAACTTAAAAGGTTTTGGGCTGTGGTGGCTCATGCCTATAATTTCAACATCTGGGCGGCTGAGACAGGGCTCACTGGGACCTCTTGCCTCAGGTCGCCACATAACTCTCTCCTTCACTTCTTATGCCAAGTACAACCCATGTAACAAGACATGTCTGCCTACACATATGTAATAAGAAATACTCCTCTTCAGAATGGCATTCCTGAGGCATGTATCTTATCTGGCTTCTTCCACAGTAATTAGTTTGGTAAATAAACCCAGACCCACTTACTTTTGTACCAGTTGATTACTTTCTGCGCCTCCTTCTCATGACCCATTAAAATGGAGGCATTACAACAGCAAGGATAGAGGTGGTTTGACCATTTCTAAGAATATTTTAACCCTGTGCACATGTGTGTGTATGAGCACATGCATGTGTTGGAGGAGGCTGCTTGTTTGTTTCCCGGCTGCCCAGAAACCAAAATAATGACACAGAAACTGTATTAATTAAATAACTGGTTGGCCTATTAGCTCTAGCTTCTTATTGGCCAACTCTTACATATTAATTTAACCTATTCCTATTCATCTGTATATCGCCACGTGGCTGTGGCTTACTGGCTAAAGTTTCAGAGTTTGTCTCCTGTGGGGCTACATGGCATCTCCCTGACTCCACCTCCTTTCTCTCAGGGAGACTTCTGTTCCCACTTCCCACAGCCCTGAGGTTACAGTTATGTGAGATCGTGTCTGGCCTTTTAGGTGGATATTGGAGAGTTCAATTTAGGTCATGCTCACTCAGCAAGCAACTCTTACCATCTGAGCCATCTCCCCATCCCTGCCACTACAATCCCGGTAATGATAGTTCTGTGGTATTGATGAGAGGAGAGTTCCTTGGGTGAAAAGGAAATGATATACTTTGGGTAAAAATACAAAAAATCTATAATAGCATCAAGTCAAAGTTGAATTTCCAAGGAATGATAATCCTGAGCATGTTTATGTTATGACACTTTGCAACCAACTGCCTACTCAACAAACTCTAAATGCCACAATGTGGATTCAACAGGGCTTTTCAGCCTCACCAAATGTTCCTCATGCCACCGCAGTGAGACTCACAAAGTTTTCGGCCTTGCTTGCAGTGCCTCTGGACACTGAGCACACCTAGGTGATGCAATCATTTCAAACGGGTTTGTGGAGGACATGTCACAAGAGGAGACTGAAATATGAAAATATGGGGGAGGGGAAGGAATACCTGCAAAGAAGCTCATAAACACCACCATCTTGAGTTTTGCCAATAGGGGTTTTATTTACTTTGGATAGTTGTGATCTTTTTAATTAAATTTTTTTTCTCTACATTAGTCTTTTCTTTCTTTTTTACAATTTTAAAGAGAAGCTGTGAGAACAAAATATACTTTCTCCATTTTTTGATCTTAGGTTGAAAATATTTAGTGTTTATTATCAAGTAGGCTCTTTGCTCATTTGTCTGGCTCATGGGCAGACAGCTTTCAGCCTGAGAAATGTTTATTTCCATCTTAGAGAAAGTTCTCATCGTGGAAATCTTTTTACTATTTTTAAAAGCTTTTTACAACATACTGAGATCATTACAAGAGGCTTCTCTTTGTGTTTCTGTGGTTTATTACATTATATTAATTCGAGTGCATGATTGAATTGACATATTATTTCAACTGAGTGTTAAATAGTGAAGTAACTTTACATTCCTGAGGCACATGCCAAGCAGTCATGGGCATTAGCACAGTTTAGACTGCAGGAGTCTGGTCAATAATTATTGTAGCAGTACTTACAACTATGTTCATATGGAATATTCATGTGGTATTTTCTGCTAATGCTTTGTAAGGCTATGGGAATAGAGTTAGGGAGTCCTTGCAAAGAGAGCTAAGAACTATGTATTTCTCTCTAGAGTTCTAAGTTTGTTTAGGAGAACAATATGTTGGTTCAATGTGTTTTATTGCTGCATGCCCTGGACAATGTAAGTCAAAGTCACAATGGCCTGAAATTATTCTTACCTGATTTTTCATTTGCTCAGGAGCATGACAGTACCTTTGGCACTCAAGATGAACCTCTTGGCAGATGGTATCAGAGTAGAAGCAATATATGCAGGAATTAGAATTTCCACAGCCAGACAGGAAGCCAGTCAGAACTCAAGTGGCCAGACAGGAAATGGGGCAAAGAACACACGATCAGACAGAAAGCTAGGCAGAGAACACAAGGCCAGATAGGAAACCAGGAAGATCACACAACCAGACTGAAAGCCAGTTGTGCTCATGTGTTACAGGAACTCAGCGATCACATGGTCAGACATGAAATCAGATAGAGATGTTTTGACTGCACAGGAAGTCAGTCAAAGATCAAATGGTATAGAGGTAAACACACAGGTCCTAGAAGATAGAGCTCACAAGGCACAAGAAAATGTAAGATAGAGACGTATGGCCAGACAGGAAGCCAGGCAGAGCGCCTAAGACCAACAGAAACCCAGACCAAGCTTAGATAGGAAATAAGACCGAAAAAAACCCAATTCCTACATTCCATCTTCTTGGAGGAATTATCAACCACATCATAATATCGCTACAGCAGAACCAAGTGTTTGATACACAGCTTTTGGGAGACAAAGAGGAACTGTATCTGAACCACAGTTTTCAAATCGCCCCAAATTCAGTTATTTTAATAAATAGCGACACTCCCAAAAAAGGAAACCTCCAGAAGCAACATGACCTGGACAACACTAGGACCCCTCGGAGGACACGGAAGAGGCAGTTTACTCTTAAAGGATCTGCCAACTGCAGAACTCATCATGCAAATCTGAGAATGGGAAAAGAAAAGGAGGTAGTTTGGGGGGGCTAAGATAAAGCAAACTGAAGAGTTTCTCTGTGAGAGGCGAGGGGAGCCAAGAAGGCAAGCTTCGGGGAGCCTTCAAAACTGCCTCATTGGGCACGTTTTGTCAAAGTTTTCCTTGGAAATAACAAAGCTAAAAATGCTTAGTTCATTTAAAAGCAAGCACAGTCATTCATGTGGAAAGTTAAAATTTGATAGTTCTGGGTAGCTTGTTCATTCATTTTATATATGACTCAACAAGCAGAAAGCCTGGGAGAGTCTTACCCCACAGTACTTGTGAAGTAAATTATTTAAAATTAATCATTGTATCACTAAATATATACTTAGGAAATATTGTCAAACACTATATGGATAATGACTATTTTCTTTCTCTCTCTCTGAGTATGTGGGATGGGCAGATTTATGGTAAGATCTCATGTAACCCAGACTTGCCTCAAACTCACTTTGTCGCCATGAATGACATTGAATTCTTGATCCCAAATGCACCCACTTCCTAGATGCTGGGGTCATGGACATTGTGCCACAACACTCAGCCCAGAATTCACAGTTTCTACTGAGTGTTGACAAGGAATTTGTCATCACTCTTAAGATGCTCGTTAGAGAACATTTATCCAAACTGTTTCGGCTAAAATGGCTATTTTATGTACGGGATTATGAAAATATTTTTCAAACGTACATGACATTTTAAACATAGAAAAGAAATCACATTTATCTATATCCAACATGCAATTGCATTTTCTGATTTTGGTCCTTTAATTATATACAACTAAATAACCCAGGGCTGAACAATTAAAATGTGGAGCTCAGGACTCTTCGTTCGCAACGCTCTGGGGCTGAGTCATGTAAAAATATCATTTGGCATCTGTTACTTCAAGTACTGGATACTTATTTAGCTCCTGCCATTAAGTTATTTAATTCCCAGACTCAGGCTGATTTGGGAGCCTCTTAGCTCTGCACCCCATTACTGCTGATCTTCAAGGAAACACAGGCTTTCTAAACTGGACACCACACTGGAGTAAGAGTCTAAATTTAAGTACTAGAAAGATGCTGATTTTAGCTATACTTTTCTTATAATTCTGGAGACCGGAGAGATGGCTCAGGGGACCAAGAGCTTTGCAAGCACGAGGTTCCATCTGGAGAAACTGCCTAAAGAAGCCACTGCCTAAAGAAGCAGTGATGCACACTTAGAATCTCAACCCTGAGCTGACGGAGACAGGAGGGTACCTGGGATCGATTGCTAGCCCGCCTCATTTAACTGGGGAGTTCCAGACTATAGAGAGACCCTGTTTCAAAAATATGAAAGAGTGATGGACCCTGACAAGTGATGTCTGTGGTTGATCCCTGACCTCTGTCCTACTCGCATCCACATACACATACATACATACACACACACAGAATATTTATGAAATACCTTATCATTCTGCTCATGTTTCTAAGAAAAACCATCTCTCTACCTGCTCACAGTGTTTCCCACCTGCCAGGATTTGGCACCGCCCTGTGTCAGCAGTCAGTTTAGGAAGTCACTATGTATTCCCAGTGCTGAAACAAGGACTTTTCCCTGAGTTCCTGGCCTTAGTGCAATCGGCTGCCCAGTGTTCACTAGGTACTCACTCTACTGCAAAAGTAAATATACATGTGTAGCGGTTTCTGCTACATACAAACGTCATGGACTGGAAAACGTCAGAGAAGAATATGCACCACAGCACTTGCTTACAGTCAAGTGTTTCGTGATTCCACGATCTTTCATCTTGTTCAGCTGCTAAGAACATTTATTTGAGAAGATATGCTTCCACACCGGTGCAAAACTAACACGCCTTTGCTTTTTCATCCTGTAGTGCCTGATGCTTGTCAGCCTGATGTTTTTATGGTGTCCCTTTCTCCTCCTCCTCCAAAAAGGCAAATCTGAGAAGGGGCTTCCTCTGAACTTCCAGGCTTCCCCATGGCAATTGCTAAGGGGTATGCAAGAGGTAAGATTCTGGTCTGTTCACCAGAAGCTATAGCAGATGACAACCATCGGCTCAGCCTCTTCAATGTCCAAAGCAGAAAGCCTGGGAGGACTGCACACTGCCAGCCCCAGTAGTGCTGATGCATTGAGAGGCTTTAGAGGAAGCAAGGTAGCTCTGGTTTTCTGCCTCTCAACGACTCCCATCTCAGACTTCAAACTGCTACTTGGATCTTTTGGTGCATGTAAAATATATCACTGTGTTAACCTAGAGCACTTCTTAGGCAAAGGGCATCTCGATGTCACACCTGGAGCACCTGGGCTTGGGGTTTGCTGGAAAACAATACAAGAGTTATTAATGAAATAATGTTTTACTCTATAAAATCTAAGCTGTTATAGTAGCATTTATTTTTAACAGAAGCAATGGACTATTCATGTTTGCAATGCTTCATTAAAAATGTACTTTTAAGGGTCAGGGAGGTGGCTCAGCGAGTGGTTAAGAGCACTGACTGCTCTAGCAGAGGACCCCCGTTCCGATCCCAGCACTCCTATCAGTTAGCTCATACACCTGTAACTCCCAGCTCTTGGAAATCTACTGCCCTCTTCAGGCTTCTGTAGACACCTGCACACACATGGCATTCCCCCCCAACACACAGACACACAGGCACAAACACATACACACACATGCATGCATGCGTGTACACTCTCTCTCACACACACACTCTCTCTCTCACACACACACACAGAAGTCTTTCAAAATATACATTAGTTTGTGCAACTGAATTTAGTAATTGTTTTTGCTGTGTTTTAGTAAGAGTGATAAAAGTTGTTCCCAACTTCCAGAGGCGACAGACTGCTTAGCATGTCTTTAGTTAACTAAGTTGTAATACAAACTTCACTTAGAAGAGTAAGCTGTCTATCTGAAATAAGAAAGATACAAATGAATCAAGAATTTGAAAAATCCTTGCAAAGTATCCAAACTGGCATTAAACAATTTCAGGTCCTCATTATGGACAGAGGGATATATAGCAATGTTTACTCAACTCTCCATTTAGAACACTATTGTTTCTAATTTGCTTCCTGCATATATGGTTATTTCAATATATATATTTGGGTCATTAATAGTATTTGATATAAGAAACAGGATTTGACATATGTGTAAACAGAAATGTATTTTCTTCTCACTTTGGGGTGTTGCTAAATCTGTCTAGTTTATTAAGAGATTTTGGGTTGATTTCTTACATCTCTTTGCTGCACTGATGAATTTCCATTCCATCCCACTCCTTAGTCCCTTTCACTCTGGTCTAGCATTGCTTAGCCTTATCTACCTGTCCTGGTGCTGATGCAGCTGTCTATTGGTGATGTATTGAGCCCTGTGATAATCAGTATCTCTGTGTACTTGCAACCATATCTTCAGGTTCTAGCCAACTGTTATACTTCTCTAGTTGTTTTCTCTTTCCATTTAAGAAAATAAAACTTAAGGGAGGCTCTCAACTATTGAGGTTATAGCTTAGAGCCCAATTTGCTACAATTGATCAGAGTCTCATAGTGTGGAAAGCATAGGAAATAATTTGTTTTTAAGACAGGAAGCAGGGAACCAGAGAGATACCTCAGTTAGGAAAACACTAGCTACATAAAACGTAAGGCCTCAGTTCATCCCTGGCACCTACAGTGCAAAGGGAAAACCAGCTCTTGAAAGTTGTCCTCTGATCTCTATACATATGTTATGTGTGTGCACACATTTACACACTCACACTTTCTCACAGACAAAGAAATGAGGGTGGAGTAGCATCCTGGGAACTTCCTTCACAGGCGCCTCTATTTACACCCAAGCCTGTGATAAGAAAACAGGACCTCTTTCCCAGAGTCCTTTGAGCCACCTGTCTCCTCTGGGCGTGCTGAAAACACTCGTGCCATTTTTCTTCAGAAAGATCAGAAAGGAAAGCAAGAAGAAAGAGAACACAGAAATGTGCTTCTGTTCCGTTTAAAGGGTCACAGAAGTTCTGAACTCACAGGGTTATGCTTGGGATGCATGGGCTCCACAAAAGAACACCTCTAAGATAGAAATTATTCATTTTACTTCCCAATTAACTGTTTTTCTGACTCATGTTCTCTTGGTCTTGACTGTGGCATAAGAATTTTTAGGGGTCAATGATTCAACCTGGCTTCATGCTATTCTCAAGGTCTCTGCATTCATATAGGGCAGGAATGCAGTATTTCTTATGGTGAAAGGAGGTTGTTTAATATGTCCTATCTCATGGGACTGGATTGAGAGTTCAGTGACCAGGGTCAAAGGGAGAATTCCCTTTTATAACATAGATCACAGAACAGTGCACTGCCGGCCATTTGGTGGTAGTGTTATTCCTCAGTTACTGTGAAAAAATAAGACTTAAAATACAGCCTAGAGTCCATGTATGCTACCAGATGTTAGTAAGGATCACAGCTGCACAGATTTTGAAAACTGTCTTTGAATTGAATGCAATAGTTTATCATTCTCACATCATTGATGACTTTGTAAATGTAGATTCTTTCATTCTATTGAAAAGGACAGTAAGATTTTAAAATTGTATTCCTATTTGGACACTGGATTATGGAAAAATATTCCTAAAGTCATCAGTGATTTCTGTACTCAAAGAATGAAAAAGTAATAAAAACAATGTAAAATCTGAGTGTGATTTAGAAACAGACATAGGATTGTTTCAAATCTGTAAAATCTTGCAGCTATTTCTGTTTACATACATGTCCCTGTATGTTACCCTCTTTGTTACATACTAGATTTCAAGAAAATTATCTTATTTTCTGACCACAAATATTATAAATGAAACAGAATTGGAGAGGAAATAATTTTAAAGGAACTACAAAGGATCAAAATTAATATTTTACAGACCACATATATTTTTACACCTTTTTTCTGGATTTTTCGAGACAGGGTTTCTCTGTGTAGCCCTAACTGTCCTGGAACTTACTCTGTAGACCAGGCTGGCACTGAACTCACAGAGATCCAACTGGCTCTGCCTCTCAAGTGCTGGGATTAAAGGTGTGTGCCACCACTGCCTGGCAACCTTTATATTTTCAGCTATTCAAAATAATATACATTCATTAAAATTAATGCAGTCATTGAGTTGGTTTTATGAGACAAATTTTTATCCAGTTATTTGTTGATATGAGGGTGACAAGTGAAAAGTAGAGATAATGACACCCCAATTTAATACAGGGCTATTGACTAGAAAATAGGACTTCAGCCAGCTTAGTGAAGATTTGTGTTCACGTAAGTCATACATCAAAATTAGGGACATAGGTAATCACCATATTTTAAGAATATAAACAAAAGATTGTATTTTAAACTATTAGGCAGGTAGAAATGAGACACTCAGAAGCAGAGAAACACCATGACTTCCCCTTGGGTCTTCACATAACTAGCTTTTGCAGTACTATCTCCTACTGGCTTGAGGACTAAAGTGTCTTATTCATAATTTTTTAAAATGCTTCGCTACTTTGAAGATTGAATAGAATTCCCACTCTCCAATTCTTTTTTGACATTTTCAAAATTAAAATTAAAACAAGTCCTTCTTGTCTACAAAGGGACCACTACACAATACCCAGAGTTCACATTCATGATAGACACCGCTCAAGGTCCTATCTACCTTGGCTGTCTCGAAATACTAACTCCAAACTGAAGACCCTGGGAGACTGTCCCAAACTGACCTCTAGCAGGAGAGCCATCCGTTACCTCCATGACTGAAGTAACTCACCGGGTCACAGAGGAGGCTGCCATTTCTAGCCCCTGTGCGGTTACAGTCACAGGGCTGCAGGCGCAGAGTGCAGAGGGATCTGCACCAATGGGCCGGTAAAAGTAATCCTGGCAGGACTCACAGTTTCTCCCTGCGTCGGGATAGGGTGTGCATTAGGACTCATAATTCATTACAATCGGCTGCATAATTCAAGATTAAAGACTGTATTCCTTTGAGGAAATTCTGTAATTTTCGGGATGTCCATTTTAATGCACCTTTCATCTCTACCTGCCAATGTAGTGATCCGGAGCATATGAAACGGTGAACCTGTTCCAAATGGTGCTCTACTCCATTAAACGCACATCTGCTATGCAATACCACACTTCTGAGAAGTTTTGCTTTGGAAGGGAGCATACATTTTTAAATGAACCCATTCCCAAACTTAAAATTTCATCCCTATGGCCAGGCACTTATTTCTAAAGTAAAATGTGGGGAATTGTGACACCATGGCAGATGATATCTACGTACACAGAAGGAAGTAAGAATGCTGTGTTACAAACGTTTGTCGATAGTCACGGAGCTCGCATAGTTGGTAAGGCCCTTGGTGTGAATGCAGGAACACCTGAATCTGATACCCAGCACGCACAAAAACAGCAAGGCACATGGAATGGCACACACCAATTACCCAGTGACAGATGGGTCCCTGGGGCTCACTGACCAGCCAGTTTGGCCAAATGAATGCGTTCCAGGCAGAGGGACACGAGGTAGAAGGTGATTGAGGAAGACAGTTGATGGTAATTTCTGGCTTCCACATATATATACATGATCAGCATATATATATGTATATATATATATACATGTGATCACCACACAGTTACACACACACAATTATAAAGATGTATTTTTCAGAAGTAGACTATGAAAAAAATTGGAGAATGCTCTTACATGATGGATGGTTGTATAGTTAACAATATTTAATGCCTCTGTTAGTTATTTTTTACTTCAAGTCTCAGAATACCAGATGAACCTTGCACTAAGTATGAGGAGAGTGTAGCAGAGCCCAGTGTGTAGCTTAGTGCCTATGGCTGTCAGCTTATTGATCAGCCTTTCCTCTTGCCCTCTTATGAATAGGAACCTATGTTCTGAGTAATTTCCAGAGTCCATATGGGGAGTGTCAAGACCAGGGAAAGAGGCTGAAATAAACTATCAGGCTATAAAATTTCCCATTAAAAACCATACACTCTGTTCAGATGTTGCTGGAAATGGATCCAATATCAGAAAACTAGATAACCAACCAATTTTTTTTCATTCTGATGGTTATTATCTTATGATTAATTAAAAATTAAATGAATTTATAATGCTTCTAAGATACTGACATTGGCTCCTCAATTTGTTTGTCTGCTCTGGAACCTGCCCTTGCATTATCACCGCAGGAACGCTCACCTCCATGGCACCCATGCCCGGTCAGCTTCTCTTATGTCACCAATAATTATGTAATTCATTCTCTCATGCCCCAGAATAACACTTTTGGGCCCATTATATTTGTATTATATTTTACAAACACTGATGCTGCCTGCTTTTGCTTCCATGTTAATACTGCTTCTCAGAAAGCAGTGATTTTACTAACTGCTACAAATCACTAATTATAGGACTTACAGAGACTATGAATCACCTTCTGTATTTATAACCAATTTGTTACAGTGTGTGTGTGTGTGTGTGTGTGTGTGTGTGTGTGTGTGTGTGTGTGTGATGGACATGTGTGCATCATTGTGTGCCTCTGGAGGGCAGAGGGCAACCTGCAGGAGTCGTTCCTCTCCTTCCACCATGTAGGCTGGAAAATGCAGCTCAGACTTTCGGCTCTCCAGTGAGCGCTTTTTCCTATGAGCCATTTTCTTGGTCCATATATTCATGATGTCTTAAAAAGATTGTCGGTTTCTGTTAATGTCTGAGCAAATGTAACTTGCCCATGTGTGACGCCAGACACAAGGAAGACAGGAATGTAAGTGATGCAAGAAACTTACTGTAAGGATGTATTCAAACCGTGTTAGGTGAAGCTATGCAAACCAGCAGTTTGGTCAGTGATGTGAACTCTTTCTGGGAAACACCTTCCTGCATCTAGACACAGACACCCACGGTGCCACAGGCTGAGCCAGTCATTCAGCATTTGAGATTACCTGTCCTGTGATGCTGGCAGTCACCACAGACTTCTCCACCGCCTCTGCTGTGCTCCAGAGGAAATGGGTCCACAGAAGCATCATCGTGGCAGCTTCTGGCGTGGCTGTGGCACTGACCGGGTTTCAGTTGAATGCATGAACAAGGCCACCACTGTGGAAAGGCTTGTCACTATAAAGGGGCGAGCAGTGATCAACACTAGAACGATGAAATGTCAGAAGAAATGCAGAGCCCTGCCGCTTTTATCCATGCGTCCATCACTCTCAGTGAATGGAAAAGTAAAACTTGTGAGTTAAGAACATCTGACTACTTTGCCATTAAAACTATTTTATAAATCAGAAAAAGTCACAGATGAGGATTCTCTTACGACCTTTAAAATTATGTCGAAATATGAAAATCCCCCTGCTCTGGACTCCAACAGTAAAGAAAGTAAAGGAATTCACAAACAGTGAAATGAGTATTAACTGATTCCCCCTATAGTTTCAAACTTCGCAATGAATTGGGAAATAAGCTGATCTCACTTTGCAAAGAATCACATCAACAATCCTTTGAAGAGTGTTTGACAGCCTACATCTCATCCACGCTCTGGCGTGCTAAAGCCATCCTCTGCTTTGCTGCTCTGGGGCAGCTTGCCACACTCATTCTGTTTCTTGAACACCCAGGTTGTTGTGTTGTCTAAATGGGTCACGACGAAGGAAGTGGCGCAACAGCTACTTTCCTGCCTGAGGCAAGAAATGGGATTGGCCGCAGGTCCTGTGTGTATAGTCTGGATGGCAGTTCAAGGATTGAAGACACATCAGCTGTTTGTGTCAATAAGGAAGTAAAAAATAAGTATCATTGATGATTGAAGACCAATAAATCCAAGTATCTGCAAAAGGCAATTTCTCCCTTTACATTTTTAAAAAGAGAAAAAATAAGTAAGAATTCTCTTTTCCATTGTGTTTCTATTTCACAGTATACTGAACATTTTAACATGAAGCAAAGGCTGTGGGTTTTTTCTACTTAACTGAGGGGGGGGGGAGCAAGCAGAGAAGAAAATACGAATGCTACGTAAACACCGGGCCACAATGCTCAAATACAGGGGAGGTGAGCCGTAGTTATCTATAAGGAATGCACCTAGTACTTCCGTCAGTTTTCAGGGTTCTATAATATTCTTACAGTGATGAAATTCTTTTTAAATCATAACTACTTCTATGTCATCGACTGAGTAGCTGGCCTCTTTTCTTCTCCCACTGTTCTCTAGAGACGGCCATGTGATGTCCCTGTCCTCTGTTCTCTAGTGACACCTGTGTCATATTCCCATCCTTTTGCATTCAGCCTTGGCTCCCTTACTACCCTGTCCCGGAGATGCTAGACACCTATGTTTACACCACCCACACTGTCTGCATAGTAAGAGCAGAGAGGTGGTTGCTAAGGTGATGGCTGAAAATTCACATCTAACTCTGATATCGATGTCCAAAGAGATCTCTTCTTGGAAGAATTTACAGCACGCTAGCCAGCAGGCTAATGTCTGCACAGAGTTCATGATCAGCTATGATGAGATCACTCAAAAGGACATTTCCAACTAGAAAACAAACTCATTTAGCAAAACAAAGGTACAACTAAGCACTGCTAGTTACAGGTCTTTGGCCACCCAATTTTTTGAGACAGGTTCTTGCCATGTAGCCAGATTAGCAATGAACTGACAATGAAATCCAAACTACTGAAATTATAGACAGGCACCACAGCACATTGGCAAGAAAGAAATACAAAAAAAAAAAGAAAGAGGGAAGTAAAGAAGATAGGAGAGACAGAGAGAGAGAGATACTTTAAACTTTCCCTTACTGAATTACCATACACCAAGCAAGCTTATTTCATAATAAATATTGGAGTTGATTTCAGGCTAGACATCAGAAAGTATAGTTATTGTTGCTTACTGACTGCAGAAAAGGCCACTGTAATGGGAGGTATGTGCCCTCAATGTGATAAACCCTAAGGTAAGCATTTAAAATGCATTTCCTTCCAGCAGTGTAAAAGTGGATGAATAAACTGTGGTTTATGGACACAGTGGAAGTGGATTCAGCCATAACAAGATGGAATCATGTCAGTTCCAGCTACAGAGTGGGACTCCTGATCAGTGAAGTTAAGCGACAAACATGGTACACCCTCAATGACATATGTAAGCCACACAGGTGATGAAGCAAAAGAGAGGTCACTGAGGCTGTGGTGGTCCAGGGGGAGACTTGAGGTTGGCTAGGTAATGAATACAGGAGTGAGTACATTTCATTGCAGGAAAGACTTCTGATGTCCTGAGCATCACTGTGCAGCTATTGTTGGCAATTAGCCGTAAACGGCCTGTAGCCACTTGAAAGGGTGTTACCTCTCTCCACAGGCATGTGAGAACATATACATAGCGAGAACCCCTGTGTAATCATTGCACACAATGCCCATGTGCTAAACTATCATGCTAGATCCCATAAGTAGGTATGCTCACTATATACTAATAAAAACAGTTTACAGACAGAATGGGCTCATGACTGACCCTCAGGGAACAAGGTCTACTAATGTTCTACACCATGATGACATCAGCAATTGAGAATTATCCAGGTTAGGAGACACCATCAGTGCTCTTGAACAAAGTTAATTTTTAAATCCATGTTATACCTGCAAATCCTGGTTTCTTCATCTCTAAAGGGAAAAGAAGTCAGTATTTTAGCAGTGACTAAAAGTAACTATTGAATGGGGATCAGTAATGTCCAAAACCAATCCTAGAAGATATTAATGCAGAATCTGAGATTACAGATCAGAGGACATGAGGAGGAAGTATGGGAGGAGGCAAAAGACAAGGAGATTAGAAGAGGAGAGAGGGTTTAAAAAGATGAAGAAAAAGAGAAAGAAGGAAGAGAAGAAGAAGGGAAGAACAAGAAGAGAAGGAGATGAAAAGAAAAGAGGAAGGAGAAAATGAGGTGAGGGAGAGGGATAAACACCCACCAGAGACTTTGGCCTCAAGTCTGGATGGTCACACAGAACACACAGCACAATTCTATGTGAAATGCTGTCATTAACCCCTGGGGATTCTCAACCTTCAAGGTACTGGCCCATGATGGACTCAGACCATGTGGCCTACAGAATAGAGCAAAATGTAAAATATGAAGGAACATTATTTCTGTGTCTTTTTTATTGTGTGCATCTAAGTTAGCAGAAACTTTACAGACTTCTACATTTAGGCAACATCAGATGTCACTGGGATGCAACTATATTTTCTAGTGGCTGTAGGTCTAGGAAGATGCACTCTAGATGTCACTGGGATACAACTGTCTGCAGTGGAAGTAGGTCTAGAAAGATGCACTCTACTGGGATAAAATTAAGAACAGAGGAAAACTCAACTTCTGGTTCCAGGGATTTGAATAAAAAAAAAGAACTTCCAGAGTTGCCTTGCCTTGGCCCAACACCCATAAAACCATGCTCTTGTCTGTACTTGTATAACTCTGTTGCATGGCACAAATTTAAGGAAAGACAAAATCTTACTGCATGAAAATATGAAAACAATCTCAAGCTTGTTTTCTATTAAAATTTATTTTTCTTTGCTGCTATTTTGTTTTGCTTTACTTCAAAAAACATCTTAATGAAAGAATTTTCTCACCCCAAGGTGATGTTTCAAATTGTACTTTCTTGATAAAAGCTGGTGGAGAGCGGTAAGGACGTGGGCACGTGGCCCCTGTCACACTGATCACATGTGCAGTCTGTGTTCCACAAACTAACCGCGGGCTGGATTTGGGGAGGTGCCTCCCGGAGTCGGAGGAGCAGATCCAGCGAAGAAGGCCTGTGATGTCCATGAAAACAACATTTTCTTCCTTTTGCTTTTGATCTAGACATTTTTATTTTCTCATTTGATATTTTGTCTTTATTTTCAACCCACAGGCCAGTATCGTGAAGCCTTGTGTTAGATAAGACTGAATTAAATGCCATATCAATGCTCCAAAAACACAATCCTGGCTCCTTGATGTTTTCAATTACAGAGGAACTTTGCTACAGACTTAAGGAAAGGTTCTCATCCTTGTCACTACTTGGTATGGAAACAGCTAGGCTTCCATTGGCACACGGCTTTAATGTATAGGTGAGATGAGTAACTTTATGTTTCCTGATGAAAATAAATACAGTTATCTTTGGGCCTTCTAACACTGTAAATACCATAGTCCTAGGAATTCATCAAGATAATTAGTGCAACCCCGCCTTGAGGACGGCTATTTAACTTGCACATCAGCGTAATATGTGAGCCTGTTTCTGTACATAGAAACTTCTCTGTTGAATTGCATCAAATTCATAGGAAAGACCTGGCATCTTGGGATGTGTTTATTACACGCAAAAGGATGAAATGTTTTCAATGCCCAAAAGCAAGCACACATCTCAACTTTTAATGCAAATACTTACAAATACAGATATGAACTCATAATAGTTTAGATTTTAAAATCAAGTAACACGTATAATCCTATTTTCTAGATAAAGGGGGTTTAATTTCTGTATATAGCTAACTTTAAGACTACACAGAGAGAGAGAGATTACAGATTAACCCACATTACAAATAACATCAAGTCTGAAAACAGCTATATGTACTACTTGCTGGGATTATCTTTGGGTGGCAGGCAAAAGTGGCTTTTATATTTTATTACTAGCTTTTTTACACAGTATAAACTTATCGCAATAGATTAAAATGTTTTTGATAGTTGATGTCTCCTTGGGGAAAGAGCCAATTTTCTTTAAGAGTGAGGCTCAGGTATGTGGTCCATGCTCCAACGGATGTCTCCATCTCCACATCCAAGATGTGCTACACACAAATTGTGCTTGGTGGGTTATGAGAGGTGGGGCATGTAATCGGGAAGGGGTGAAGAGGTGTGGAGGACATATTTGCATTGTTTGCACCTAATACATAAGAAAATGAAAATGCTCCCATTTTAAAGACATGCACACAAGTGGCCGTGGGTGATATCGTGCTTTTCTTTTCAAGAACACGTAGGAAGAGAGCCCTAACCAAGTACTGGAGATCATGGTATGATGCTCTTTTCTATCCTTAGAAAGTTTCATCCATGCAGTCACTGTAGCTAGATTCTACTCACCTCCCACTCCTCACCTCCATTCCATCCTCCTGCACCCCTCAACTTCACGTCTTCAGCCCCTCTTATCTTTTATAATCCACATAAAATGTAAGAGTTGGGAGGATGGAGGGGAAGACTGGAGAAGGCTGGCTTTGGATACAGCATGGCTGTTGCATTAATTCGCTGTGGGTATAGAAGCCTTCCCAAGACCTACACAAAACCTGGAAAGTTAAAAATTCCAACACGAGGTGGGGAGATTCCTGATGTCCCATCCATAGCTGAGGCACTAGAGGCATTTGATGACTGCTGGAGGAGAGAGGAACCTTTTTTAGGTGGTGTAGAGGCATTAATAGGTTTCTTCTACCCATGTGTATAAGGACAGGCACTAATTGGACTCAATGGGTTATAAAGAATGATTGATAAGGATGTAAATGTTTTCAAAGCAAAATTACAGACATAAAGATTTTGAGAAACAACTACCTAAATTTTAATTTTAATTTTTTAAAAATACTATTAACCCTTTATGTTACGTGCCAAAATAGAGGGGTGAGTTTGTTGTCTGTACTTTGATTTCATTGTTTCAAAAAACTCTTAATGGTTGGCTCTACACATGCATTTGCTCGTTCTACGCAGCTGAGTAAGGTAAACACAGGCAGGGTGATGGGAATAGAAACTAACAAGCGCTTGTGAGTGGGTTTTGGAATTGTCTTCTAATTCTTTCATCAAGGGTTTTACCATTTTATTTAGAAATCCTCCCACCTTCTCCTGAAGCTCACTGTTTCCTTCTCTTTCTTTTGCTTCCTCCAGTGACTCGTGTGTGAGTTTAGTTGTGTTTCAGCCCAGTCTATGCAAGCCTAGCTCTTCTCCAGATGTCTCTGGATAGTCAGATTGCAAGATTAGAGGATGGCTCCATCATGGTGAAGGACCTCGGTGGTTCACCAACTCAGGATTTTTGCCCAATTTTCTCTCAGGTTATGACTTTTTAAAAACTTAGAATGTTAAGTGTTCTGAATTCTGGGAATTCAGGAATCTCCTCTGCAAGCATTTTCGCCCTGTCTGTTTAGTGTCCTCATTCTCTTCCACAGATTAGAAGGTTTGACCCGAGGCTCATTTTATCACATCTCCTTTCTTCATTCATGCTTTGTTTTTCTCATCTATCTATAGAGCCATTATCATACGTAAGGTCAAACAAATGTTCTTCTGGATAACCTTCTGAGATTAATTTTACATTTTATATTGAGGGATAGGACTCATTTTACGTCAACATTTGCAGAGTACTAAACTGTGTTACATGTATTTATTTAATTTTAGAGAGGGATATCCATTTAATCTCATGCCATTTGTTGACAGCATTTCCTGCCTTCTATTCTATCACCATGACTTATATGTCAAAGGTGAGTAGATAGCACTGTGGGTCTGCCTTTGTGGTATAGATTCTCTTCCATTGTCTGTTTCTGTGTTTTGTAGCAGAGATAGCACATTGTCTTCCCTTAGCTTTATAATAATGACTCATTACTATAGCCCAAATATTCTTCGCCTTTGACATTGTGTGGGTTATTCTGGGTCTCCGGCCTCTCAATGGAAACTTTAAAATCAATATGAGATACTTGCTGGTATTTTAAATTAAAATTCATTGAGTCTATAGAGTAAAATTGACATCCTGATGATGTGAGTCTGTCTCTGAAACAGAAACATTTCTCATTCAGTCTTTGATGTCTGTCATCAGAAATGAGCAGTTTCCATCACATAGACCGCAGACCTACTCAGTCAGACTTAGTGTTTTGCTTCTAATTCAGATCCCTCTTTATTGTTGCTGGAAGACAGTAATGTGATAGACCTAGCTCATCTCTTCCCTGTGTCCTGCAATCCATGTGATGAATCAATAATTCTCAGAGCTGTTTTGTTCATTTTTATAGATTGTCTACATGGATGATCATGTCAACTGTATACAAGTACAGCTTCATTTCTTCTCTGCAAATCTGTACATATTATCTTTTAGGGGGGGTGACAGGGTTTCTCTGTAGCTTTGGAACCTGTCCTGGAACTAGCTCTTGAAGATCAGACTGACCTCAAACTCACAGAGATCTGCCTGCCTCTGCCTAAAAGTGATTTATCTTCATTTTATGTTTGAGTGTTTTGCCTGCATGTATGTATGTGTACTATATTCAAGCAGTAGCCATGGAGGCCAGAAAATGGAACTGGAGTTACAGGTGGTTGTGAACTGCCATGTAGGAGTCCTATGTAGAGCGGTAAATGCTCTTATTTGCTCAGTCAGTTCTCCAGTCGTGTGTGTGTGTGTGTGTGTGTTTTATTTTAAAGAAAATATTTGTTGCTGTTTTTTTTTTTAAATGTGGAATGCTTTACAAACTTGTGTCATCCTTATAGAAGGGCCATGCTAATCTCTGCAATGTCCCCTTTTAGAACTTCTCTTTATAACACAAGGACTGCTAAGGGGAGCCATTCACGTGCTGTGTTTTTGACTTCATAACATCACATTAGATATCCTTGGGATCTTGGTGTGATGGATTGTGTCAACTGATAATCGAGTCTTGCAGTATCCCAGCCTTACATGCCTGGGATAAATTTCTGTTGCTTGGGGTGCAGAGGCTTTTTAATTTCATGAAATTGCTTTTGTCAATTCCTGAACAACCTAGGCTCTGTTTAGAAAGTGCCTCCCCATGCCGATGACTTGAAATGTTTTTCCTACTCTTCTATTAGTTTTGGACTCTGTGTCTTATATTAAGGTCAGTGATCCAGTTATACCACTCCTGGGTGTTCACTCAAATGACTCCAACTCAACCAAACACCTCAGCGTTTCCTGTAGCACTATGTATAACAGCTGAGTAATGGGGCCAACCTGGATGTCCAGCAACAGAGGGGAGTGTAAGGGAAATGTGGTGTACACTTATATATACAAAAGTTTACAGACATAAAAAAGAATGAAGTTACAAGGTTGGTGAGGAAATAGTTACAATTGGACATAATCACATAAGTGAATTAAATCAGTATCAGATAGATAAGTATTATATTTTCTCTCCTGTGTGGGTCCTAGACTTATAGATAACACACACACACACACACTAGCACACAGTAAACAAAATTAGAAGTGAGAGTGTCTAGGGGGACTAATGGAAAGTTATGCTGATTATTTTGTTATTGTTTGGTTTGGTTTTGTCAACTTGGTACAAGAAAGTCTCATCTGGGAAGAGAGAACTTCAATTGAGAAAACAACTCTCTAAGATGGGTCTGTAGGCAAATCTGTGTGCCATTGTCTTGATTACTGTTTGATTTGGGAGGGCCCAGCTCACTGGAGGTGGGCCCCCCCTCCTGGCAATGTGGTCCTGGGTTATATAAAATAAAGAAGCTGAACAAGGCACTGAGAAGGAGCCTGTCAGCAGCATTCTTCCATAGACTTTGCTTCAGTTTCCACCTTGAATTCTAGCTCCAACTTTCTTCAGTGATAGACTGTGCCATGGGGTGTGTAATCCAAATAACCCCTTTCCTCTCCAAGTTGCTTTTTGTCATGATCTTCATTAGAGCAATAAAAAGCTGGCTAGGTCAGACAGAGGGAAGCAGGAAAGGGTACTGAATGGAGCAGGGGCAGAGGAATACATGCAAATGACCTTTATTGACTGTAATAAAATGTTTAAAATCTAAAAGTCCCATCTAGTAGTGATAATCTTGCCACAAATTTCTTTGGCCATTATATGTTCTTCCTGTTTTTAAATCATGTTCATCTACAGTCGCAGCTGTGGGTTTTCAGATTGTTTTCAACCTTCACTTCCAAGCTCTGTTCCAGTCCCTGAGTTCATCTGTGGTTACATAATTTCACCTTCCTCTTCTGAACCCATGTCTTGTCATTTGTCTCATTCTCTCTGGCCACATGTGGTATCTTCATCTTTGGTGGCTGTCAGAGCTGTTACGTTTGCTCTCCGGATGTATTTTTTTAGACTGCTCAGTATTCAGAAAAGTTATGGTATCCCCAACTTCAGAAAATTCTGCATGTTTATTCCTTCAAATATTACATTTTATTACTTTTATTTTATTATGTCCATGTCTTCCACAAGCCTATATTTGTTCACAGACTCATAATCTCTTTCAGTTTAACAGTTTTATTTATATGCTGACGAAAGGAAACTTACTAGAGTTTTATAAAAGTAGCACTATGTATCAGAGAAAATTAAATTTCTCATGTTGGGATTCATTTAAATGCATTTAAAATATGAAATGTTAAAATTCTACTTAAATGGATTAACTCACTGATATGACAAAACATTAAAATGGAAGATGGAATACATTTAGAGCAAAATCTCACCGTGCACAGAGAAGCGGAAGCAGCGTCAGGCGCATGATGGGTAGCATCAGTGAGATGCAGGTTAGTGACGGTGACTCATGCTTTTGACTTCATGGGGCTGAAGGGTTTTATTCCATAAAATAACAGGAAATATCCATTTAAAATAATGAGCATTGTGAAGTGTGATGTTGGCATCAGTTGGCTTAATGAATGGTAGGAAAGCTTATTAAATAAAATGCTTCATGCTGGCTCTGCTATTTGCAATACTAACCAAAATGCACACTGATAGTTTGATCGTAGTTAATTCATAAGATCCAGGATTAATGATATAAAAGGGTCACAAATTAGAGCCAAAAAATAAGCGAATCATTCATGGTCACTAATAAATTGCTCTAAAGGGCTTGGCACCCCTCACAGGTAATGATGTCACAGGATGATGAAGGAATAGCTAAGCAGCCAGAGTGCCAGTGCTGGCCGACGTCCTGGTCATTGCATCACTCTTGGCCTGAACAGTAGCTAGTAAAGGAAAAAGAAAATGCATTCTGATGCAAGGTTCACCTAGTAACTCCTTTCTTAATAGTCGATCCAATCAACACTTGAACCCTTAAAACATCTGAGTACTAGATAAGATCGGGCATTGTGGCAAAGGTTTACAGCTACAGCTCCTCAGAGGTGGAGGCAGGCGCATCGGGAGTTCAAAGGTTGTCTTGGCTTAAAACAAGCATGAGGCCACCTCCTGCAAACTTATCTCCAAAGTGCACTAATAAGTAAAAAGGCATCTGAGACAAAGGTAAGAGAACAAGAAGGAAGATAATGCTACGCAACCATGTCAGCAAATAGGTAAATATACAATCTCAAACCTACAAACTTCCTAGGTCCTATTGTGCTTTATGAGTTCAACCCTACGCTCTCGGATGGATCTTATCAAGCTGGTGGCCCTGTCCAAGTGAAATGCAAGCTTCCTCATTTGATAAAGATATTGCCAGGAGATCTTAGAAAATTATCTAATGAGAACATCAGTAGGGATTTTACAGCTTGTGTAACAGGTGAGTAAATATTGACAGCAGTGGACGTTAAACGGGACTGGGGGTGGAGGTGGAACACTGACGTCAGAAGATGTAAGGTAGTGTGGGGGACAGGGATTCATTCGCTGTCCTGATAGGCTGTGATTTACACAGCTGTCCAAACTCTTCCAACTCTGGATACTGAATGAGTGTGGTTTATGGTATACAAATCATATATTCTAAAAGAAATTAAAACATGATCATTTTGGAAGATATTACTATGGGTGCAGACGAACATAGGTGTACAAAATCTCTGCATTACCTATCAATAACTATGAGTGAATATACAGTTAACTCAAAATAAAAGACTTGTAAAATCCCAAAGATATGTGCATTGGCAATAACGACTCTTAACCAAATAAAAGTCATCATTGGAAACCATGATTCTCCCTGCCAGGTACCTGACGATTAATGTAAATTCAGCGCCATGCAATCTTGACTTCTACTTTGAAATATTTAATTCTGCTTGAACGCTAATGGGTAATATCTAGTATTTTGAATTCATTTTGCCTCAGATCAATCTCCAAACGGGCTGAGCACATTAATCATGCGCTGCTTTGGTCTTCCTTGCGAAGACACATCACGAGCCCTCTGAAAGTGCTCTCTATTGATGAAATATGCCATTATTTTTATGGTATATATCATACATTAACGTCAAAAACTTAAATTGGCAATATAATGTGAAATGTAACAGAGTTCCTCAGAAATATTCTTAAGGGAACCTCCCCAAGGTTCACATTCTAGCAATCACAAAGTATAATGGAAAAAACAGAGAAAAAATAAGTCCGGATTTAATTCATTTCAGGAGAAGCACAGTCTTTAGTACTAAGCTGAGTGGATCTTCATTCTTAATTTCTATTTTTAGGAAAGGTTGAAGCATACAAGTTAGCCATTGGCAGCAACAGACAGCCAGTTAGAGTGTACTCTGAAAAATAAATCTTGTAGTATGTCAGTCTGTCAATCTATCAGTATGTTTTCCATAGATCTCCATAGCTCAAGAGACTGGATGGTTCACTTCTTGAGGTCACCCTGGTGAAAGTGTGGTCACAAAGCTAAATCAAGGAATCTCTTTAAGTGGGAAGTTGCTCCCCTCACTCAACCGCTGTTATCACAGAAGACTAATATAGTAGTGACCATTTCTTGAGCAAACAAAATAAAATTGCTAGAATTTTCTTTGAAAGGAATATCAAAACTGCATGAACACTGCTCCCACTCTCGGACCGTGATTTGTCCCTTTATGAACAACTGAAGAAAGCGTGAGCAGTGCCCCCTGCAAGGCAAACTCCTCAATTTATGCTTCTCCCCTTTTTTTCCAACTCATCCCCTTTCACGTCTGCCAAACACACTTTCTCCATAGAAAAGAAAACGCCAAGAACTGGCACGCTTTAAAGGCTTACATTCTCACTGATTCGCCAAATGGCAATGATTTACAAAAGCCACGTTTATTGAGGACTACTCTTCGTGGTTAGCCTAACACTATAAACTGGGGACATTCTTCCTAGACCTTTTCCAGGCCTTTAAAACGAGCTTCATGTCCCACAGGATGGGAATGGCTTAAACCAAAACATTCTTAAAATGCAGAACGTAAAAACCTTAAGGTTGGATGATTTGAAAACAACTTAATAGTTTATTGACATTTTCCTTTCAGCTGCATTTGGCAAACTTTTCTAAGCAGATTGTATATGCAACATTTTTTATTTATAACTAAAGTCATGAATTATCAAAATAAGACAAAAGAAAAATTACACAAATCTACTTTTTTCACATTTTCCAAAGATGTTATCTAAGTAAGAAGCATGGGAATATAGTATCAGTCTAAATTGTAGTTAATTGACTCATTAGCTCTGAACCCAAAGGCACCACCTGAGTCCAAGTATGACAACCCCAAATTGGCTTCCAAAGCCAATCATGAATCTTGATTCACTTAATGCCCCTATTTTTAAGAAGAGGCATGAAATTACTCAAGAATCAACGTGAGCAATTAGAAAGGATAGAATGAGAAGGGCCAAAAGAAGAAGAGAAAAGAAGAGAGGGAGGCTGAGACAGAACACATCATCTAACAACAGGCACAGCACGCTAAGCAATGCCACGTTATCAGAAATTGTGTGTCTCCACATCATGAGAAAGAATATGCCAGGGTAAAGCTTCTGGGTACCAGCTAGACTCAGGTCAATACATACTGCTAAGTCTACCCAGAGCAGTTTTTAAACTGCTTGTTAGTGGACTGGGAAGAAAAAGTAAAAGAATTTAAAGAAATCACTGACTGCAGTAAGTTGATGAAGTGGCCATCAGGTGTTACAATATGGCAGCAGGTAGAAAACCTCAGTAGGAATAAATGTTCAATTATAAATCTAGGACCAATTGGCAAAGGCTTGTGTGTCTGTGTGTGCATGTGCACATGTGTGTGTGTGTGATAGAGGGACATGCACATTTGTGTTGGTGACTCAGTAAAGAGCAAAATAAAAATCTAATTCAATTCATTTTGGAAATAATATTGTAAGTCATTAGAACTAAATTCATTAAAAATAATCTTCTTGTCTCTGCTTGGGAGGTAGAGGCAAGTAGATCTCTGTGAGTTCAAGGCCAGCCTGTTTTACAGAGTGAGTTCCAGGACAACCAGAACTACAAAGATAAATCCTGTCTTGAAAAGCCAACCAACCAACCAAACCAAACAAAAAAAATCTCTGTTGCCTGATTTAGTGGTGCAGGCCTATAATACCAAGTAATCAAGAGGTTGAAGCAAAACAATCATGAGTTCTAGTCCTAACTGGGCTACAGGGCAAGTAATCAGTCAGAGCACTCCATAAAGATTCTCTCTCAAAATAAATAATGACAAACAAATGAACGACGACAACAACAAAACAGCAGAGGCTGGGAGTGTGGCTCAGTGAAACCACCCGTGTCTCGCACGCACAAGCCTCTGTTTTCATCTCCAGCACATCTCAAGGTAGCAGACGACATGCGCATTGTAGAGTGCCTTCTGGCCATTGAGACTTCACACACTAATGATGCAGTTGAGAGCAATTTATATTGGATTAAGTCTCTCAAAGGACAGCAAGGCACCCTGCCAAAAACCCTGAGAGATGATTTATTCAGAGACAAGATGTTCCCAAATATCACAAAAATATACTGCACACAAATGTGAACACACACTTCCACAGATACACAAAATTAAAAAAGCAATGGGGAAATGGTAGTGGCGTTCTGCAGACACATGAAAAGTGACTCAGCCTTTGGTTTCAACCAATCATGTGCACCTCATACTCAAATAGTGCTTTTAATCCCTCAAAATTTAACAGAATGTTTAAAGAATGCAATCTCGTAAATACCATTAATAAAACTGACAATTTGCTATGATTTTTTTATAGAAATTGGGTCATATTTATTAACATTAAATTTCAAATATTGTTAAGTGTATTGCAACAACACCTATATCACTTGTATACGTAAACATGGCCTTGTAGATTAGTTTGCTCTGGCTCTTCCATCAGTGTGCCTCAGAGACTCACACAGGCCCAGGGAATGTCTCTTTCAGCTACACCTAAATGAGAAATTTATAAACACATACTCCAGGCCTATGGGAGTCTGTCCATATTCATGTTCAGTCATGTTCACATGTAACAGGCTCTGTCCACTTCATTTTCTTGGGCTTGGAATTCACCAAATATGCTAAGCTAACTGGCCAGAGAGGCCCCAGAGATCTACCAGCCTCTGCCTTCCTAATGCTGGGTTGACAAGCGTACACGGCTATGCCCAGGTTTTCACATGAATGCTGTAGATGAAATCCAAGTCCTTGGATTGCATTTGATACAAACACTCTAAGCCCATCTCCTTGGGGCTGGCACTGCAGGTGTGCATCATACCCTTGTGTTACAGGGTCTGTCCAGCAAATATTTTTTCAAAGGAAGAAATGAAAGCTTTCACTGGCCAGTGTTGCTCTATCAGGACGATTTAAATGCTACTTTAGTCAACATGCAATGCGGATAAACCAACAAAGAGAGAGAAAGGGGAAAATCCTTAGAGTTTCGTTTCAGATGCAGCTTTTCTGAGATTAGTTTGAAACACACAAATTTCAACTCTATCAATAGGTGCATTTCTCTACAATGACATTTTAAGTTCTTATCCATTTAAGCATATTCTGAAGCTGGACCAAAACTAACTTTCTAGTCACCTCCCTTCCCATTTCCTTTTAGATTTCCTGGATGAAGCAACACACCCGAGGCCCTTTGGTGACGCTCTGGGGAGAGTAGAAGCATTGATAAGGATGCCTGGTCCTGTCACAGGTCTGGGCATGTCCGTGGCATTGGTACCTGTGAATGCGAGCATCCCACACACCCCAAAAGCCAGTCATTGTCAGAACATTCAAGAGCCTGTGGGCATACACAATGCACACTTGAGTAGGGCAAACCCAGCTCTCTGATTGTGTGGAGCCAAACTCAGTGGTTTGTAAGGATAATTGTGAAGACACCTTGGAAAGGGAAGTGAGATAGGGTAAGGTGACTCCCTCCAACCATGTAGAATTTGTCACAGGAAGGCATTCACTGAGACCAGTCAAGCTATACTTAAGAAGAAACTGAGGATTTCAATGTTTGCCCTTTGTTTCAGAGTAAGACAAAAAATATGATTTAATGGTATTTCTTTGTTATTATATTACATAACAAATCAGTGTTTATATTTTGGGTCTTCTTATTTTATCTCTTTAAATGTTCAAGGTATACCATTTTTGTTGAACAATCCATTTCAAGTATACTGAATATATACTTTGCCATACCAAACAGTATGCTGCCAAGATTTGAAGTTATTTTTTCATTGTGAGTCATGTTTTTAACTCTAATGGTGAATTTATCAATAATTAAGGGCAAAATATTTCTCTCTTCTGATGACAGACAGGTAACCTTAGGGAACTTTGAGCTATGAGCTTGAGAAGACCAAGTGTCACTCTTAGACACTATCTGGTACAATTGTCACAAAACAAATTTTGTTTCTGCTTTTTAATACAGAGAATATTTTAAAATTGTATTCTATAACAAACTAAGTGAAATGTACAATAAATTTTGCCTATGTCATATTTAGAGTATCATACTTTTTTTCTTATAGTCTGAGGATTAACCACTAAATGCATTACCAACCTTAGAATGTTGTGCTTTCTGGGAGGACTGTGGTCTGAAAATTCATTGATTACAGGGTTATATAAAGTACAGGAAGACATCAAATTAAAAGCTCCCTGTAAAATTGTAGAAGAAGAAGTCATTTTAGAATATAAAGCTCAGAATCTGGCCTGCTCCAAGAGCTCAGCTACTATTTAAAAAAAAAAA
>PVIU01003855.1:60274-137123 GCA_004026605.1 Ondatra zibethicus | reverse complement strand
TGTATTCTGTTGTTTGTACTTGCATTTGTGGTTCCTGTTCTTTTCCTCATGATTTCTGTTTCTATAATTCCTTCTGCTTGTGTTTTCTTTATTTTTTTCTATCTCAGTTTTCAAGACCTGAATAGTTTCTGTTATATGTTTGAGTTCTTTTTCTTGGTTTTTTTTTAAGTGATTTGGTGATATCTTCCAATTTTTTGTTTGTTTTTTCTTCCACTTCTTTAAGGCAATTTCTCAATTCTTCTTTAATAATTTCAGATATTCTCTTGTGGTTATTTTTTAGATCATTTTCTTCTGGGTCATCCATATTTGGTTGTTCCGGTCTTACTTTTGTAGGGTCTTTGGGTTTCACTGGTATTGTGTTGTTCTTTGTGGTGTAGCTTGTGATCTTACCTTTTCTACTCATCTTTTCCTCTAATAGGTGTGGATGGTGTTGTCTAAGATTCTGTTGAATAATTTCCTAGGTGCCAGTAGATCAAAAGCTAAGATGGTTTTCCTAGTGTTACAGTCAGTGTCCCAGTTCTAGTTACTTCGTTGGTTATTCCTGTTCCTGGAGGTAGCTCAGTGTTCCTGTATTTTGGTCTGCTCTCTTGGAGATTGCTGTCTCAAGCCTACTTTGGTCTAGGCTGCTGGCTTTGATCTGTTTCTGTAAATCTTGGTCTGGATCTGGTCGCTGGGTCAATCCTGTTCTGCTCGAGTTCCGGGACCGAGTTGACTCCTATCTTCTGCTCCTGGTGGAGCCCGTTCTCTCCTTGTCCTAGGTAACTGGTTCAGTCGCACTCCGGTTCCGGTGGAGGTCGCGGGCTCTGAGTCAGGTCGTTGGATCAATCAGTGTCCCAGGACTGGGTTGGCTCCCAGGGCTGGATTTGCTCCTGGCTTCTGCTCCAGGTAGAGCCTGTTTCCTCGGCTCTCTGTCCTAGGAGTCTCGTTCAATCCCACTCCTGTTCTGGTGGAGATAGCTGGCTCTGGATCTGGTCGCTGGGTCAATCCTGATCCGCTCAAGTCTAAAGATAAATCTTAAAAATTAAGTTAAGGACTTGATCAGCCTGCCATCGTGGGATCTATTACCTTGTCCTATCCTGCTTAGGAAGGCCAGGGGACTCTACTGCAGTCTTTTGTCACTTTGCGACATCAGACTAAGCATTGTAAACCAATGTAATGTATATATATAGTGGTATCAATCTTTTCAAGTTTTTAAAAAGAAATTAATTAACTGATTTTGAAAATCATTGGAAAAGCATAATCAAGGATATGCAAGGTAGTCTTGTATACTTAAAAGAACTTCATACTGCCAGATACCAAAACTTTACACAGTTGTAGTTACTAGGATTTTGACATTGGTATGGACAGACAGAGTACCCAGAGATAGATGTGCTCATTTAATTACTTAACTTATGACCATAGTTACTACTCTAATGTATGAAAAAGATGGTCTTATCAGTGAGCTGGACTAGAGTAATTGTCTGACTAAAGGGCCGTGAACTTTGAGTTTTGTTTCACTCACAAGTAGATATATACACACCATTTTTAAATGAAGTGGTTAATTTTCAGTCAAGAGACATCAAAAATTTTGGTTTTGCCTATGGTTTATTCAGATAGTCCTCAAAGGATTCTTTTATTTCTCTTGTAATATCTGTGTGAATAAGTTAGAAAGATCTTATTTTACAATTTTAGAATCTTATATGATAAAAACTTTAATAATTATAAGTAGCAAACTTTGACCTAATTTAATATAACTTGATGAGAAAAGTGAATTTGTTAGTATATTGTCTTTAGATTTTCACTTACTGGTTGACTGTAAATTATAGTTTATTTCAAGAGTGCTCTAGCTAAGAAAAACCACAGCCTTTATTCTCTATCATCAGGTTTGTACATTTGTGGTGTTGCCTTACTTTATTAAATAATGTAGTTCTGTAGCAAGGTAGTCATTTTCTCCGGTAGTAACAGTAACTTTCCTTTGTAGTTCATACTAAGTTTGTTGGCAGGTTTGTGTTTAGAATTGTTTTTAGGTTTATTTTTCCCAATGCATTGCAAGTTAAAGTCCAGATTTTTCCATAACTTTAAGAGTTGGCAGACTCGGGGGCTGGGGAGATGGCTAGCGGTTAAGAGCACTGGCTGCTCTTCCAGAGGACCCAGGTTCAATTCCCACCACCCACATGGCAGCTCACAACAGTCTGTAACTCCATTTTCAGGGCATCTGACATCTTCATACCAAAAACACACATGAAATAAAGTTAAATAAATTATTTTACAAAAAGAGTTAGCAGATTCAGTTAAGCAAGCTGGTTTCACTCCTGTGATTCCAGCATTTGGAAGACTGGGGCAGGAAGATTTGTAAGTTCAAGGCCAGCCCAGGCAGTAGTTTGTGGTAGCAGATTGACTCTCAACAAGTTTTAGCTTTCAGGTTACCATTTTTTTAATTGGGTATGTATATAACTATTGCACTATTAAAAAAAACTAAAGTTTTTTTTGACAGTTATGGGATTTTTACTTTTTGTATGTATGCCTTGTTTTTAAAAGATTTTTCTAGGTTTGGTATATCTTTCACAATACCTTTCCAGTTGAGTCCTTTATCACTTAATAATAAATGTGCTTGTGTATTCAAGATACAATTTATATTCATAACTTATGGAGCAAGCTTTGATACTGCTAGTAATCATGGCTTAAGAGAAATAACCCAACTCATATAATTCATAACCCCAATTAAGAAAGGCTGCCAAAAGAAAAATGTGACACATTTACACAATGAAGTACTACACAGCAGAAAAAAATAACAGCTTGAATTTTGCAGGAAAATGGATGGAACTAGAAAACATTATTTTGAGTGAGGCAACCCAGACACAGAAAGACAATTACCACATGTGCTCACTCATAGGTGGTTTTTAAACATAAAGCAAAGAAAGCAAGCCTACAAACCACAATCCCAGAGAACTTAGACAACAATGCAGACACTAAGAGAGACATAGATAGATATAATCTACATGGGAAGTAGAAAAAGACAAGATCTCCTGAGTAAATTGGGAGCATGGGGACCTTGGGGGAGGATTGAAGAGGGGAGGAAAGAGGCAGGGAGGGGAGCAGAGAAAAATGTAGAGCTCAATAAATATCAATTTAAAAAAAAAAAAAAAGGCTGCCAAGTTGCTGGAGAGATGGCTCAGTGGTTAAGTGCACATAACCAAGTGCTTGGAGAAGACTTCTATCTCACTATCGTGTGTCACTCTGGTTCTAGGGGATAGATGCCGTCTTCTGAGCTCTGAGGGCAACCAGGTGTCTATATGGTGCACCAACTGTGGGGGCAATATTATACAGGCTGCATATTTTTGCATTGTATGGCAGCCGGACTCTTAAATCACATTTGCACCTGACGTGGTCAGAAAGCACTTACAGACTGGCTGTCTCCTGTGTGAGGATGTGCTAATGTTGTTCTGCTCCCTTCTTTGTAATTATGGAGGTCACCTGGGAAGAGGTTTTAATCCAAGCTAGTGACAGATGTGACTTTATTCCTGCTACCCCAAAACAGACTGCTAATAAACTTCCCCCTCAGTTTACTTTTGGGGATGAAAGCTATTTTTAAAATGAACACAGGTAATTTTCAGGATTTAAGTGAACCCTGAGACTGCCTCCTGATATTGCTATGTAAACTATGTCTCAATTATTCCCGTGCCTCCAGGCCGGTCCAGAGAAATAATTTATGTTGGGGTTGGACCCCGACAACTACATACATGGAGGAAAAACACACTCATGAAAATAAGTACATCCTTAAAATATTTTGAGGCAACTAAGCATGAAATCTCACCATGAATCTTTAAAAAGAAATACAGATACACCTAAATGGCCTTTTTACTATGGCAAGAAAAGCTATTAGAGAAAAGCCAAATGAAACTTCTGGATGAAGTAACCTTTGTGTGTTCATAGTAGTTAACTAGTAGAAATTTACCTTGCTGATCTTTTGATGGAGGATGAGAATGTACATTTTCCAAGTATTCTTGTCTTCATTGATTGATCTAGGATGTAGTTTTCATGAAAGAAATCCAAGCAGTTTTTGAAACCATACAGAACTACTCCCTTTTGATAGAATAATGGAGGTCGAACCATATGTTTTTGAGGGAAATGATACAATATCAGTCTGAAGACTATGTGGATCATATGTTAAAGCCTGGTCTGTTTTAAAATATTGTGATGAAAAAAATATTGCGATGAGTGGAGGCTTTATTAAGTGCCTTGTGATGACACCATATACCATGCATTGAGTTTAGAGCTCTAGAGTCTACAAGATAAGACTTCTAAACTGCTTTTAGTAAAGAATCATAGACAATAAAAATACCAGATACTTCTGTGTGAAGGAACTTCTTTCTAGTCTACAGTTGTTCAGTGTCTTTGTGCATATTCTCACAAAATTATACATTTAACGTGACACACTTGCTACATTTGTGCTTTTTATATTAGCCTATTAATATGGTGTCAGACTTAACACTTCTTACTAGGATCACTTCAATATTTAAACATGTAATCCTTAAAATAATAATAACTCTTTGGAGCTTGAGATGGGAAAACAGTTAAGAACACTGGCTGCTCTCTTCCAGGGTACCTGGTTTCAATTCCCAGGACCCACCTGGCAGCTAACAACAGTCTGTAAATACAGTTCTGGGTGAATCCAACACCCTCACAAAACACCAAAGCACATGAAATAAAAGTAAATTTAAACATGTAGTAGTGGTCCTTGTCTTTTTCAACAAAATGCTTATATATTTATGTTTAAGTATTAATAATAATTAAAATTTTACATAGTTTATACCCTGTATAATACTAGTTATTTTTCAAGTTTATATATTTTAAATTAAATGTTTTCTTTAAAATGAAGCAGAGCATTTTTGAAAACTTTTAGGTTGATTATTAAGCATAACTAATTAGTTATGATTTCTTGATTAGGATGTTAGCTTCTCAGGCTTATTTTAACACAAAATGAGAATACATTTGTGTCACAGGGTTACTAAAATGATGGCATTCTGTTATATATGCCATTGCTAAAATGAAACAAAATAATGTTGCCAACGAAGAGAAACATAAAAAGATGTGAACTTTAGTATGTAAACACACAAGGTTTTTAAATATGAGGAAAAAGTGAAAACAATACATTTGAGTCATTAATCTGGGAAACATTCACACTGAGGTACATGCACTCTGTTTAAGCATACTAGTACTCAGTATTCTTATCAGTGGATGGACAGCCAGGTAACAGGAATGTATTCTGTATTTCTGAAGACTTGGAGTTTAAAATAAATGTGTAGATTTGGTCATACTCTGAAGGTTCCCTAGGTAACTTTCTTTACCCTCTTTGTGGTTCTGGTAGTTGATGTCAGTTTTCCCTTTTCTGTGGCTTGAAGATGCAGAACTCCAATCTGCCACCATCAAGTCAACACAAGGCCTTTTCCATCAGAATCTCTTATGGCAGTGGTTCTCAACCTTGCTAATTGGTGACCCTTTAATACAGTTCCTCATTTGTGGTGACTGAACTATAAAATTGTTTTCATTCCTATTTCATAATTGTAATTTTGCTACTATTAGAAATCGTAATGTGAATATCTGTTTTCTATGGTCTCAGGTGACCCTTGTGAAAGGGGCCGTGACCCACAGGTTGAAAAACACTGTCTTAAGGTCTCCCCCTTAAAGGACGTTAGCACTTGGACTAGAACCCATTGTATCCCAGTATGACCTCATTTCTACAAGTTCACAGAGGCCTGTTTCTAAAATCAGAAACAGGTGTCAGAACTTGGAACCTGAACATGTTTTGCAGGACAGGCACACAATTCAACCCTGATATCCCAATGCAGAATCAGTCTTAACCAGTCAGAGAATGGATAGGAGATAGAATGTGGTAAAATGGATTCTAATAAATGATTGCTTTAAAACATTTTAATAATGACTTTTGGGGAAGCATGAGATAATGAAATGTTCTACTTTTTAAAAAAAAATATTTATTTATTTTGGTTTTTCGAGACAGGGTTTCTCTGTGGCTTTGGAGCCTGTCCTGGAACTAGCTCTTGAAGACCAGGCTGGCCTCGAACTCACAGAGATCCGCCTGCCTCTCCCTCCCAAGTGCTAGGATTAAAGGCATGCACCACCACTGCCTGGCTACTTAAAATTTTATGTTATATCAGTTTAATATAGAATATTTCATAAATAATAGCTACTGGTTTTCAGGTTATTGCTAAGCACATTAGGGTAACAAATATAGAATAGGCACACCTCTAATCCCAGTATTTGAGAGATAGAACAGAAGTATCAGGAGTTCAAAGTCATCCTCAGCTACATAGTAAGAGCTCCACGTGAGCTACTTAAAACTTCACAAGGAAGGAAAGATGGGCCAGTGAGATGACTCAGCAGGTAAAGGTGCTTAACATGGAACAAGCCTAGCAACTAGATTTCACTTTCTAGGATACATAGAAGATGAAAGAAAATGCCCAGAGTTGTCCTCTGACCTGCACCTATACACATTGCATGCATGCACACAGCATTGTTTGTTTTTTTAAAATAGCTTTCAGCTTAGTGTGCACACAGCATTTTAAAACAAGGAAAAGAGATGGTAGGTTTGAAGGCAGATTAGGAATTAGTATTCTAGATTGGGTGGGAGGTGAAATTGTAATTGAAGCTAGTCAGATGTGTTTTGCTTTGTTGCTACATTGTTATCTTATCAGAATAAGTTTCTGTTTTATTATGTTATCATGAATGAAACTGAAAGGTAATAGCATATGAAGGCAGCATACTCTGACTAGCTGCATGTCACCCCAGACCGGAAAGGACAGTACTGGTCTGCTTGTTCTACACACATACTCAGACAGTTGTTCTAAAACTAGTGAGTCACCCTTTACATGCCAGGTGTGGAGCACACTGGTCCAGAATTGGTGGCAGCAGAAGTATAAATAAGAATGACTGATTTGTTTGCATGTTCTAGAATAATTTTGAAATAGCGGGGGTAGAGCTTACTGGACAGTTTTTTGTTAATCTGATTATTATTCATTTAGATTCTCTAAATTTTAGAATTTTAACCACCCTTTATCATCTAAAAATAGTGTCTTTTCAAACTCTAACTGATTTAGCATTATTGACTAAATGAAGTTCATATCGGGAATAGGCTTTGGGCAGCAAATAGAATTGGATCAAGGAATGTCTAATATAGAGATATTACTGATCACTATTGGTAGCATAAAATAGGTATTGCCACATTAAATCACCTTAGGAATTTGGTGTTGGTGGTTATTATTAGTGCATTAAGGGTAAGTTTAGACCTCATTAACAATAAAGAGGTACAAAGAGTGTGTGTATGAACAATTAGAGGGTGTAAGTAGTTAGTGAGTATAGTGTTTGTAAAAACTGCATTATTAAAGAACAAACTGCCTGGAACATGTGTGGATCAGTTGGCATACACAAAGTCTTAGATTTGCTCCCATTTCCACATAAACGGGTGTGGTAGTTTTTTTCTTAAGAAGTGAAAGCAAGAGGATCAGGAGGATTTCAAGGTACTCTTGATACTCTTGACCATATAGCAATGTCCTGGCAGGTCTGGAATGCATGTGACCCTGTCTCAAAAGTAAAATGATGTAGGCCTATGGGATGGCTTATTACCAGGTTTGAGGACTGACTTGAGTTTGAGCCCCAGAATCCACATAGTGGAAGGAGAGTACTGACCTCTACACAAGCACCCCATCCCACCCCAAATGTAAAATAAATGTGCTGGCAATCAATCATTCATAAGAACAGATAATGAAAACCAGAGGGTTGACAGTAGTGATAAAATCTGAACAGAATTGAAACACTGAACTTTGTCACACACTGAGTATTTTAATAGTGACTATTGAGATCATTAGATAGATTTGCTAATTTGGTTAAATTATGCACTTTAAATAGGATTGTTCTAGAAAGAAACTTTAGGGGCTGTATGTTACATAAAATGTCTATAAGCTGGAAAGATGGTTCAGCAATTAACACATAATCCTTGTAGAGAACCCAAATTCGCTTCCCAGGATTAGCTTTGAGTGGCATGTGCCTGCCTTTCTGTAATTCCAGCTCTTCAGCCTTGGTTCTCATGAGACATTCCTAATGCTGCAACTCAGTTTCTCATGTTGTGGTGACTCCCAGCTACTTTGTAACTTTAATTTTGCTACTGTTGTGAGTCATAATGTAATTATCTAATATGTGACCCCCTAAGAGGTTAAGGTCTACCAGTTGAGAACTGCTGCTTTGGGGGCTGTGATGTTTGTCCTCTGAGGTATATACTTTAAAAATAACAAATTTTTCTCCTAAGATTTCTAGTTGTCATTTAGTAAGTATGTACTATATACCTAGACATCAGGTATCTAGTATGTAGTTTAGTATAGTTTGATGATACTTAACAAAGGGTGAATGATTTTAGATAAATGTTTAATATACCGTAAAGTGGGAAGTTCACAGAAAGAAAATTATGTTAAGAGTAGATAGATGCTAGAGGTAGAGGGGGAAAGAGTGCAGTTAACACTGCAGTGTTAAGTTATTGCTTCCAGGCCTTTTCATGCCTTTTGGGTTGTAACATCGCTGACTTTCCACTGGTATTGGGGTCATCTCTATACCATGGCCTGGACTGACTGTGTAGCATTGCTGTATGTACAGTTAGTATAAGAGAAAGCTGATGGTGGGTATTGTTTTTATAACTACTAAATCTGCACTTTATAGTTGTCTTTACATTTTTCTGCTTTAAAAGGACACTGCCAAGTACTTTAGCTGTTATTATGCATAATAGAAACAGTTTCCTCATTTAAGTTTGTTTCTGTTACTGCCTTTTATTTTCTTGTATGGAATAAATGTAAGTTGGAGGGTTGTGGTTATGGCTCTAGGAATAATTGCTGTTTATTACTCCTATTCCATATCTACGAGGTAATAGCATTTTATGGAGAATATTTTTAATAAAACATTTTCAAGTTTTAAAGTATTTATGCTATGGGTTATTTAAAAGTTTCAGACATTAGTAAATTGACTAAAAAGACTTGTTTTTCTATGGAAGTATATTTGACAATATATTTTTAATATGTTTTCCAAAAGTACAGATGTAGCACTCAATGTTATTCCTTTATACTGTTAATGAATCTTTTTTTCCTGTGGTGTTAGTGATAGAATTCAGGACCTTGCGTATTCTAGGCAAACTCCCTACTACTGAGCTACATCCTGAGACTGCAAATTTCCATGGCTCTAGATTTGAGTTTTACTAGCTAATTATAACGTGCTTTTTAATATAATTGAAAGCTTTGTTGGAGCTTATTGACTCAATTTAAATTGCAACTTATTTGTGAAATAACTTGTCAGAAATATTTGCTGACCACAGCTGCTTTGTTGTAGGAGGACTGACAAATGGTAGTGGTCGATATATCTCTGCAGCACCTGGAGCAGAAGCAAAATACCGAAGTGCTTCAAGCACTTCCAGTCTGTTTAGCTCCAGCAGCCAGCTCTTTCCTCCTTCTCGGCTCCGCTATAATAGATCTGATATCATGCCCTCCGGCCGCAGTAGGTTATTGGAAGATTTCAGGAACAACCGCTTCCCCAACCTTCAGCTCAGAGACCTGATTGGGCATATAGTCGAGTTTTCTCAAGACCAGCATGGCTCCAGGTAGGTGGTTATGGTTCCTTACACTTCCCATTGTTTCTGTTGAACACTGCTGCCTTTAATGAGAAAGGAATCTAAGTGTTTATCTCCCTGGGCTACATTGTAAGACTTCATCCTTCCCTTTACTCCCCTCCCTTCCCCTTCCCTCTTCTCAAGGGAGGTGAAAGAAGCGTTTTAATTATATTAACTGAAGTGGCATGTGCCTGAGGCTGTACTAAACTACGCAGTGACTTTTAGGGCAGCCTGGGTGTATCACAAGATCCTTTTCTACTTGCACACGTACAAGTTAGAGTACGCAGGTGATTTTAGGAAGATTGTTTTCATCTTGGGATTTAAATTTTTCCCTTATAGATTCATACAGCAAAAGCTAGAGAGAGCTACTCCAGCTGAGCGACAGATGGTATTTAATGAAATTCTGCAGGCAGCCTATCAGTTAATGACAGATGTTTTTGGAAACTATGTTATACAGAAGTTTTTTGAGGTAAGTACATTTATGTTTATATGCTTATTCAGTTTTGTTACCAAATAGTTTTAAAGTTGGGCAATGGTCATTTTCAATCAAAATGAATATAAAGCTGGGCTCATAGGTCCAGGGCTAGTAAATGCTGCTTGTCGTGTATACATAAAGACCTGAATTTAGAAGCTGGGCATAGTGGCACACGCCTTTAATCCACCACTCCAGAAGCAGAGGCAGGTGGATCTCTGTGAGTTCCAGGATAGTCAAAGGTACACAAAGAAACCCTGTCTTGAACCCCCTCCTCCCACAGAAAAACAAACAAACAAAAAAGACCTGAATTTGGACCCCAAACGCCCCATATAAGTAGCTAGTCATGGCAGTAAGAATCTGTAATCCCAGCACTGGGGAACCAGAGACAAGATCTTTAGCTTTTTGGTGAAGCTGTCTGCCTAAATCACCAGTGTCCAGGTTTAGTGACACAGACCGTCTCTAAAAGGCCATAGTGGGGCTAGACAGATGGCTCAACAGTTGAGAGTGCTTGTTGTTCCCCCAGCACCCATATTGTAAGGCTTTTTGTTTGTTCTTTGTTTTGTTTTTTTCTTTTCCTTTCTTTTCTTTTCTTTTCTTTTCTTTTCTTTTCTTTTCTTTTCTTTTCTTTTCTTTTCTTTTCTTTTCTTTTCTTTTCTTTTCTTTTCTTTTGAGACAGGGTTTTTCTAGCTTTGGAACCTGTCCTGGAACTAGTTCTTGTAGATCAGACTGGCCTCAAACTCACAGAGATTCGCCTGCCTCTGCCTCCCAAGTACTGGGATTAAAGGCATGCACCACCACCGCCCAGCTCACACAACCACTTTTAACTTCAATTCCAGGAACTCTGACACCTTCTTTTGAGGGCACACACATACTCATTTTTAAAAAATAATTGAATTTTAAAAAGAGTACAGATAAGCCAGTCATTATTGCGTATAACTTTAGGTTGCACATACACCTCCAGCACTCAGGAAGCAGAGACAGGTGAATGCTCCAGGCCAGGCAGGGCTACATGGTGTGACCTTGTGTGGTGGGGGTGATTGTGTCAAGATAATAACAAGGAAATTTTAATATGACTCAACACTCCCCAAAAGGTAACTACTACAAGTGTTTCTGGAGTCTTATATTTTACTATAGGTACACACAGTGCAGCAGTTAATATGTTGATCAAGTTTACCAAAGTAGTCTCATGCTCATTTCTTACTTTCTTTCAGTTTGGAAGTTTGGATCAGAAATTAGCCCTGGCTACTCGTATTCGTGGTCATGTTCTACCATTAGCCTTGCAGATGTATGGCTGCCGTGTTATACAGAAAGCATTAGAGTCTATTTCTTCTGATCAACAGGTAATTGTAAGTTGAGATACAAGTTTTGTAATATTTAAAATTAAATTTCTTTTTATCTTACAATCTTGAGGAAAAAAATGTCCTAAAGATTTCTACCAGGAGACTTAAGATCTTCATAAAATCTTACCCATTCCACGGAGTTTGCCAGGTAGAGTGCCGATGTGTTGCTTACCTGGTTATTATCTGCAGTTTCAGCAAGCATTTCACTGTTCCACTTTTTATGTGGGTCTACCTAATATTTCTAATATTAAGAATTCTAAGCAAACAACATTCTCATATTCTAGTTAGTATATACATACATGTGTGCCTATACTTTTTTTTCTAAGTCTATTCAGTGAAGAAACTTAATATTCCTTTTAACAAGATTGACTTCTTTGAAGCTGGAAAGTACACATGCTGCTCTATTAAAGAACCAGAGTTCAGTTCAGAACCAAGCACAAATGGCATAATCTCACACAGATACACATAAAAATTTTAAAAATAAAATTTTTTAGAAAAAAATTTACTTGACTTTCAGTGTGAAATTTTATTTGTTTATATAACATGACAATGTCTGAACAAAATAGCTTTTTTCTTAACTTCATCTTAATAATTTAGAAAGCCATTTTTGACTTAGACAATAAAATAAATTCTATAAGTTTGAAAACAGAAGGAAGAGGATGACTTAGGGTTACTATGTCTGTGATAAAACACCATCACCAAAATCAACTCAGGGATGAAAGGGTTTATTTCAGCTCACAAGAGGAAAGTGAGGGCAGGACCTGGAAGCAGGAGCTGATGGAGAGGCCGTGGTTGCTCTTCATGGCTTACTCAGCCTGTTTTCTTACAGTACCAACCCAAGGCCACCAGCCCAGGGTTGACACCAACACAGGGATCTGGGCCCTTCCACATTGATAACTAATTAAGAAAATGAACCACAGACTTTCCACAGGTCAATTTGGTAGAGGCATTTTCTCAATTGAGGTTCCCTCTTCCAGAATGATTCCAATTTGTGTCAGGTTGATATAAAACTAGCCAGCGAGGAGGAGGTGTGTGTGTGTGTGTACTTTAGTTACAGAATTTAAAATCTCTATTATTCCTGTAGAAGAAATTTTGTAGTTTTAGATTCATTAAAATGTGGCACAGTAGAGAAAATCAACAGATTTAATTATTCAAAGAACTTCTCTGCCATAGGTGTCAACAGTAGCATAGTCTTTCAGTAGCTGTGCCTTGGGTATTTGGAAATAAAAAGGACTTATACTTTTTTTTTTAGACTTTATCTTTATTCTATATGTATTGGTGTTTTGACTGCATGCATGTCTGTGTGATGTTGGCAGATCTCAGTTGTGAACTGCCGTGTGGTGCTGGGAATTGAACTCAGGTCCTCAAGAACAGCCAGTGTTCTTAGCCACTCAGCCATTTCTCCAGCCCCGGACTAATACTGTTTTAATGAGGACTATTTAATAAAGAATAGGATCTTTTTTAATTTTGGATTTTTTAGGTTAATTGTATTTTGTAATTCAGTCTGTTTTAGTTTAGACATAAATTCATGTTGTAGGTTGGCTTAACCGGATTCCTTCATAATTGTGTTGGAATATAGTTGAGATTCTTTACCTTTAGATTATGTGTGGTCCATTTCTTAGCAGTAATATTTTCTATTCTAATCAGACATACAAATCATAGTAAAATTTTATTATAAGTTTTATAAGCGGGGCTGGAGAGATGGCTCAGAGGTTAAGAGCATTGACTGCTCTTCCAAAGGTCCTGAGTTCAATTCCCAGCAACCACATGGTGGCTCACAACCATCTGTAATGAGATCTGGTGCCCTCTTCTGGCCTGCAGCATACATGCAGACAGAATACTGTATACGTAATTAATAAATCTAAAAAAAAAGTTTTATAAGCATTAGACAAGAAAAATGCCCATCGTTAATGACAATTATTGATAATAGGTGAAATACAGATAACCTAGCATCCCATGTTACATTCTGTTTTATGCACTTTTATAAACTCATGTGAATATCAGTAATAACTCCTTAGTACCAACAGATGCAGATGCTAAGTAGGTCATAGAAATAAAAGCTTTAAAAATGTATATTAGGCTGGGTGCTGGTGACACACACCTTTAATTCCAGCACTTGGAGGCAGAGGCAGGTGAATCTCTGTGAGTTACAGGCTAGCCTGGTCTGTAGAGTAAGCTTCAGGAACAGCCAAGGCTACACAGAGAAACCCTGTCTTGGGGGTGGGGGTATTAGATACCCGTTTTAGAAGATACTGCAGGAACATGTATGTACACAGTGAAAATTGTAATTTAAATACGGCAGGTTCATTGTCACTGAGTTATGTCAGCATATATCATTAATATTACTATCCGTGATTTGCTTTAGTAATTTTTATTTTGGGTGGTTTCTAAATTTTCATAATATGAAAAATTTTTTTAGTGTGCTTTGCTCTTTGTTGACATTTTTAACTTTGTTCTTCGCGAATATTTTTAGCTCCATTGGGTTTTCTGGATAAAATAATTATTTAAATGACTTTTGCAGAGTGAAATGGTAAAGGAGCTAGATGGTCATGTGCTCAAATGTGTGAAAGATCAGAATGGAAACCATGTTGTACAAAAATGTATTGAATGTGTTCAGCCGCAGTCACTGCAGTTCATCATTGATGCTTTCAAAGGACAAGTAAGATTGATTTTTTTTTTTGCATTCGTTTCCTTAGCAGAGCATTTTATGATTTGAATTTAGCATTCTTTTAAGTACAAGATTATAGTGGGTACTTTCATTAAACATAGTAAATGTAGGGACTCGGCAGGTAGGAGCACTCTCTGCTCTTCCAGGACCTGGATTCAATTCACAGCACCCACATGGCAGCTTACAACTGCCTGCAATTCTAGTTAAGGGGTATATGGCACCCTCATACAGACATGCATGTAGGCAAGACACCATTGTACGTTGAATAAATAAATACTTTTTAAGTGGTGAATGTGAGTTGGGTGCAGTTGTATACACCTGCAATCCCAGCATTTGGGAGGTGGAAGCAAGGGCATTTGAAAGTTCAGTATCACTCTCATGTCTGAGAGCCAGCCTAGGATGTGAGCTGTTTCCAGGAAAAATGAATGTACTTTAAAATGTCTGCCTCCTTAGTAAAATCATTAGATAGAAGTAGTTAAACAAGTGTTTTCCATGATCCTGACGAGAAATGGAAGAGCAGGGAAAAGTCTTGAAACTATATTGACACAGGCAAAATAACTAGCAGCTAGTACCAGGTCTTACCCATGCTGGGCAACCGAGCTACATCTCTTGCCCATTAGATTTTTTTTTTTTTTTATCAAAATTATCTTCAGGCTGTCTAGGTGGCTCAGCAAATCAAGGGGAAATGCTATCACTCCTGATGACCTGAGTTTGGTTCTTCTGATTCTACATGGTGAATGAAAAAACAGATTCCTCCAAATTGGCCTCTGACCTCCACATATATGCTGGAGAATGCTGATGTTGTTATTGTGTTAGCTATGGATCCACCACTTAGCTAGATGTTAGTATCAATCTTGTCAATCTAATACAGTGATTCAGAAATAACAGGATATGTGCATTTCCTTCCTTTTATTTATTCCAAGGTGTTTGTGCTTTCAACCCATCCTTATGGCTGCAGAGTCATTCAGCGTATCCTAGAGCACTGCACTGCAGAGCAGACCTTACCCATCTTAGAAGAGCTTCACCAACACACAGAGCAGTTGGTACAGGTATATGTCACCTAAGAATTTGAAATGTTTGTGTATTCTGAATATTTTTTGAGAAATGTAATTTGTAGTTAAGGTATAAAAATGAGGAGGCAAAGTTTATTGTATTCTCTCAATTCTTAATGATGGAAAGTAATTTTTAAATTTAAATTTAATTTTAAATAGGATCAGTATGGCAATTATGTTATTCAGCATGTACTGGAACATGGTCGGCCTGAAGACAAGAGCAAAATTGTTTCTGAAATCAGAGGAAAGGTGTTAGCCCTGAGTCAACACAAATTTGCCAGGTATTACAACAGTCAGTTTTTTCAGCTCTTTCTATACAATTTTTTAGTGGGCCTATTTAAATTTGTGGTTGTCAAATTATGGGCTATTCTGTGATACCATTTCTTTTGATTTTTCGAGACAGGGTTTCTCTGTGGCTTGGAGCCTGTCCTGGAACTAGCTCTTGTAGTCCAGGCTGGCCTCGTACTCACAGAGATCCACCTGCCTCTGCCTCCTGAGTGCTGGGATTAAAGGCGTGAGCCACCGCCGCCCGGCAACCATTTCTGTTTTAAAAGTAATTACAAACCAAGAAATTTTATCTTGTCTTCTCTTTTCTAGTACATTGGAACAAATTAAAAAGTCAAGAATATTTGACTATAAAGAAATGACATAACAAAGTTTATGTGTGTGTGCTTTTAATTTTTAGCAATGTAGTAGAAAAGTGTGTCACTCATGCCTCCCGTGCTGAGAGAGCTTTACTGATTGACGAGGTTTGCTGTCAGAATGATGGTCCTCACAGTGCCTTATACACCATGATGAAGGATCAGTATGCCAATTACGTGGTTCAGAAGATGATTGATATGGCCGAGCCTGCTCAGAGGAAGATAATCATGCACAAGGTAACTGGTGCACAGCTCCCTAAGATCACACCTTCTGTATGACCTGTGACTGCATATACACTTTTGTAGGGTTTATTTCTCCACAGTAGAAAACAGTTAAAGCACATGGGCAGCTTAGTTGACACTGTAAAATCACATTAATTTTTCAGCTGTTAGGTTTTAATGTTAGTCTTCCTCCCCTGTCTTGTTCAGTTTTATTCGATTTGCAGTAGTTCATTGGTTGAATGCTGAGTTGTTTTCTTTAATGGTATTAGATTTTCCCAATAAGGGGGCTGCTCTTTCAGAGAATCTTTGCAATTCCCAGCACCCTCATGGTGGCTCACAAGCACCTATAACTCCCAGTTCTAGGGTCTCTGGTACCCTCCTCTGACCTCAGTGGATACCTGTATGCATACATACATATACACAATTAAATTAATCCTTTGAAAACAAAGTTTTCCTTTATATTAGTTATTACGCTTCAAGTAATTTCCCCTCTTGAATCTAATGATTCTTTAAAATCACTAATTCTGCTGGCAGAATGGCTTGTACGGTAGAGTTGTTTGCTGCCACATCTTTTGAGCTGCATTGCATCTCTGGGCTCCAAACGTAATGGAAGGAGAAAATTGACTCATGCAGATTGTCCTACCTGAATGTCATGATGTAATTTTTGTTTGGAGTTTTGTTCTTGTGTTTTAGATTCATTTATTTTAATGTGTGCTGCTTACACACACACACCCTACATGTGTACCTGGTGCCAATGGGGGGCATCAGACCCGACCCCTTGGAACTGGAATTATAGGTATTTATGAGTTGCCATGTAAGTGCTGAGATTCAAACCCACTTCAATACAAGAACAAGTGCTCTTAACTAGTAAGCCTTTTCTCTAGCCCATAAATGTAATTTTTTAAAAAATTATTAATTTCCATAAAAATGTAATATTAAAAAGAACTCTAAAGCTGGCCTCAAGAGATATAAGCCTATAATTAGGAGGCCAGTGTGGAGGGATTGAAAGTTTGATGCTTTTCTACATAATTTGGCAAGATTCTGTTTCAGTACATCAACAAACAAAACTGGGGAAAAAAAGTGTTAATGCTCTTTCTGGCTTGATTGCTTTAGAAAACATGGGACAGCTGTCCCCTTTTGAACCTTTTCCCTTTATCAAGAGAAAATAATCTCAAGATCCTCTCATGCCATGCATTGTATCAGAGCCATTGCTGGTGCGTGGCAGTTAACAAACACCAACTCTTAAGGGTTTTTTTGGTGGGGGGTGTGGATTGAGATAGGGTTTCTCAGTAGCTTTGGGGCCTGTCTTAGAACTTGCTTTGTAGAGCAGGCTGGCCTGGAACTCAGAGATCTGCCTGTTTCTGCCTCCCAGTGCTGGGATTAAAGGCGTGTGCCAAATCGTTATGTCGATTTTTGTTTTGTTTTGTTTGCCTTTTTGACTCTTCTAAAGATTTTTTTTTTCTTCACAACTTGCACAAAAGATCTCCTAAAGATTTTAACCTTATTTTTAATTTATAGTACTTACTGAGCGAATAGTATACATAGTATTTTTGACCATTTAAATAGTGCGTTCTATAAAAGTTCTTGCATAATTATTTTGTAGGATAACTTCCTAGATATTGCCCAGTTGTACTCAGGAATCTTACAAGCTGTGTGTTCCTGTTGCCTTTTACTAGTCTATTCTGTGACAGTTACTGTATTCACTGCACATCTAGCTGGAAAGGGGCAGTATATGTTTGAAGAACATAGCAGTTTCCTAGTACGTTGTATTTGGGGCTTCCTTGGTCAGCATGTGACACAGCAGTGGCTTGTTTATTTATTGAACAACAAAAAAAAGAATGTTGCCTCTTTAAGCATTTTTGAGAAAATTTTATGTTTCAGAATTGGTTTTCTACCTTAGTAGCTTTTTAATTTTTAGCAGCATGATGATCCAGACTTGAGGGAACTATTTTAAATCATAAACAAGGCAAGATGGCTCAGTAGGTAAAGGTACTTGCTATCAAGCCTGAAGACCTAATTGAGTTAAGTCCCTAGGGCACACATAGTAGAAGTAGAGAACAATCTCAATTTGTCCTCTGACCTCCATATACTGAACTGGTCTGTCCACACCACACACATACGAATTAAAAACAGAAACTACAGTAACTTGGGTTTTTTGTTGTTGTTCTTTTTCTTCACAAGATTGTTTGTTTTTCAGATTCGACCTCATATTACTACTCTTCGCAAATACACATATGGGAAGCATATACTGGCCAAGTTGGAAAAATACTATTTGAAAAACAGCCCAGATCTAGGGCCTATCGGAGGACCACCAAATGGAATGCTTTAAGAGAAAGGAGACGTTCAACCATGTTTAAAGAATGGGTTTTCTTTGTGAATTATCAAAACACAATTCAACTATGAATCTTTGATTTTTTTTTAAGCAAAACTATTTATTGACTTTCTTCATCCATTTGTAAATTTTTAAGGTTCTTGTGTATATTTAGGGGGTGGGGTGGTGAATTATAAATTATCTTCAACCCTGAGTGGAGACCTATCAGATTGGATTTCTGGTGAAGCACAGAATGCCTGTATATGATGTAACTGTATCCCCCCCCAAAAAAAGAAGCAAAAAAAGGAAAAAAGTTGTCACATATTTTGTAAATTTATACCTTGTAAAGTCACAAAAAAATAGTTTTTAAAGGGAAAAGTACAGTATTTTAATAAACTGGCTTGCAGTCTGGTAGGTCTACAACCCCATAGCACAACAGGTTTATATAGATGTACATAGAATTATAGTTCTTATTTTTTTTCCTTTATGTGAAGCCTTTTATAACAGATTAACAATCAACTGCATAAATATTATTAATATTTTAAAAAGAAAGTTAAGTTGTATTTTGGTAATTCACAAACTATCATGCAAAGAAAAACTCAGAAAAACAGACAAGAATAAAATGATTTGAGATAACATTATTTACAGTGGATGTGGTTTTAATAAAATTACTGCCCTATAATGTCCCTGGCAATGTACAGAAGAATTGTATATATTTACTATAATGAGTTAGAAAACAATCATGGTGGCACTTCCATTCAGTTGAGTTTGCACTGAATGAAAAGTTTAATTTCACACTAACTTTTCAGTTTGGTTTGCAACGAGAATGGATGGAGGTTTGTATTTTGTTCTAATTATAGAATTAAAGACTGTTGAGGAAGTGTTGGTTTATTCTGCGTTTTCATAGTAGATACATAAATAGGAACCTGATAGAGGTGAGAGAGGCCACTGAGAAGTGAACTGATAGCTCAGCATTTAGCATGATTGCATATTCAGAGAGCTTTTTTTTCTTCCTATAAATAAACACATTGTGTGTGTAGGGGTAGATGTAAGTTTACAATTTGAAAGCAGATCTTGTTTCAGTGTTTGTTATGAAAGCCTTGCTAATTTGGTAGTAAGTTTCCTTGGTTGTACAGGTGTACATTTGTAAACCTTCACGCTGTAAATGGAATCTGTCGTCTCTTTGGGAAACATTTGCATTTTAGTGTACATTTACATCCCTGCCCTCTTTGACCTGGCGACACAGTGTTGTATAATGTAAATTTACTTCTCCAAATTGAGAGTGATTTTTAAAAAAATTTTTATCTTTATATGGTTTCAGAAGTATGAACCAGCTTTCTTTTTATTGTGGAAAACATTTTGTTTTATAACATAGTTGTTGACTCTATTGATAATGGACATGCTAGGATCTGGATCACTTTCAACTGAAGTCAGGGTATTGTGCATAGTAAATAGAAAGTATTGGACTGAGATTTGATTACCACAGAGGCCAATGCTTTTTCCATCTTTAAATGTGATGTGACTTTTTTCTTTGTACAGAAGAGTACTGTATTTTTGAATAGCCTACTCCCAAGTAAGAGCAAATCTGTATGATAACATTTTTCCTCTGGACATAAGACATATAACAGTAACATGATGTACATTTACAAGCGGCCTTATGTACATTTCCCAACTACCTTTTTAAGGCAAAATTGTGACCATATGTGTATAATTAAAATCGTTTTTAATCCTTTGCCTATGAAAATATTTTGGAAAAAAATTGCTTTGTATATTCAGTTTCTGAAAGATAAAGAAAGTGCTTTGTATTTTGTTGAAGTCAGTATTTTGTATAAACATTTATGTTGACCCTCTTATGTTCAGTGCTGAAAACTGAAATGAACATGCTATTTCTGTCAGATAAATTGTAGAAGGGATTTTTTTTTAGAGGTCTGCAAAACAAAAGCAATCAGAGCACAATATTGAGTATAAAGTTCTATCCTTTTGTTACTCATATCATGAACCTTAAAATTTGGCATGAAGTTTGGGGTGCCAGGAGTCTTTCATGTTGATGTTGAGTTATTCTAGCTTTCTAACCCAACATTCCTTGGTGAGGCCATTATATCCAGCCACTTGTCACCATTCTCAGTCACACTGGTTCATCAGCATGTCCCTGTCACAGTAGCAGTATTTTCTCCCATGTAGAGTGGCACTCTCCCTCCTTTTCCACTTTGTTTTGCCAGCCTGAGTGTCTTGGCTCTGGGTTGAACATAACTTGCCTGCATTAGCCAGTAGTTTTGGGGTCAAAGCTGCCAGTGTTGGAGATTGGCAGCCCTCCTGGTTCCTGCTCACCCTCGCTTTTGTCTGGTCTGCTCAGGCAGCTGTTGCTCAGTTCAGAAAGTGGCAAGTCCTAGAGAAAAGTGACTTGGAACTGAATCCTCCTCTAGCAGTCCTGATTCATACCTCCCAGTGCTGACAATGACAACCCAGTTCTCCTGATACTTTTAGGCATATTCTAGAAAAATACCTGTTTGTGTAGAAATTTTATGATCTGCCAGTTTTGGTGCCCACCCTGATTCCACCTTCTAGTGTGTTGGCATGGAACTTTAGAAAAATTGACTTCAGAATAAAGAAATCTGATTGGGCGGAAACCACTTAGGCTTACTCTTGAGTGTCTCCTTTTGATATAGATTGTTTCTGGACCAGTTTGTCCAAGTCCTGGCTCTTATTGGTTCATATGAAATGTTATCTTCACTTCTTTGTATATTATGTATAAATTAGAAATGAAACGTGTGAATAACATTGTATGAAATAAACTTGGTCTTGTGTTTTTCTCTAGATAAAATATCCCTCTGTATCTCAGTTATAGCCTAGATTGCCTGATTAAGTCACTTAACGTCACTAAAACATGTGGATCCTTTCCACATAACCTTACTGTTTGTAAAGTTGCCTATGTCAGCAACCTGGGTGCCCTGGTGGGCTAGTGCTAATCTCTTAGCTCATTGGTTGTAGGAATTGAAATATATTAAGATTCCCAGGTCTTAGGGTTTTGTTTAAAGATTTGTGTATTTTGTGTAAATAAGTGCTGTGTCTTCTGTAGATCTGCAACACCAAACGAGGTCATCAGATCCTATTATAGATGGTTGTGTTGCTGGGAATTAAATTCAGGACCTTAACCATTGAGCCATCTCTCCAGCCCCAGGGCTTGATTCTTAATGGAGACAGGCTGTTTTATTTTAGCATTACTTCTATAGCTGCGGGGTGGAGTGCAGTACCTGTTGGAATCTGAAGTGGAGATTTCTATGATGCGAAAACACCATTACACTTCTTGGTTGTTTATAGGTGTGTGTGTCCTCAGGATGCACTTCAGGAAGGTTTTAGGTTGGAGGAGTGAGGGAAAGAACATTTCATTGTCCTTCCTCCACAACTTGCCTGAGTTTAACGTCTCTGCAGCCAGGAGGGTGATGGGCGGCAGTGTGGACTGTGTGTGTGGTACAGAAGCCTATCCTTTGGTCTTTTAAGATAAAAGCCCCATTACAAAGCACAGCCTTCAGACAGTTTCTCCAGGATCTTAGATGCTTCCAAAGGCCAGAGCAAGTTAGGAATAAAAGTTCAGTGGTGCCACTCTTCCCAACCGTATCAGACCTTGAATCATCCCCAGCACCACTGAAAACACATCAAGATGGAGGACGGCTTTATTGTGACTGATAAATTAGGAACTGGGCAGTTTTGCTGAGCGCTTGATAAAGAGTGTTTGATGCTCTTGCCGAGGTCCTGAGTTCAGTTTCCAGAATCCATACTAGGTGGCTTACAAACTCCTGAAACTTGAGTTTCAGTTCCCCCTCTGCCTTCCATGAGCACCCACATTCACATGGTGCACATAAGTACACTCAGGTACGCATACATAAATGTCTGAGTTGAACTAACCTCAGCCAGTTGGAAAGTCTGAGCATGTACCCACCCACCCAATGCATCAGTTTTGAGTTTACATAAAGGAAACCACAGGAATACTTAGAAAACTTGTTTATTTGGCATATAGCAAGCAAAGCATGCAAGTAAGGAAAGTCTGCCTATTGGCATAAACCACTCTTTCCTAGCATTTCTGTATAATAAAAGATGGGACTTCCACAAACAGCTGGGCAAAGTGTGTGATCCCAGCACTCCAAAGGCTGAGATTGGAAGGTAGAGAGGTCACAGCCAATCAGCCTGTTTCAGAAAAGAAAAAAAGCCAGCAGGGTCTTGCTTGGCTCCCTGAAACACATTCCCCAGGAATTCTTTGACCTCCTTGGCAAGTCAAGGTTGTTTACCTCAGCATGCATTGGCTGCACTGGGTCCTTGGAGTACTGGGCTATTACACTCCCAGAAGTCCAACTGCAACCCTAGAAATCTGGAGTTGTGGAAGTGTTCCTATGGCTTCCTGTAGTTGATCTAATGGGGATTAGACATCCTACTGTAAGCAATCCTGTAGTAGTTATATTGCTATTGCTGTGATAAAACACTGACCAAGGCAACTTGTGGATTTATTTGGATTTAAGGTTCCCAGGGTGATGAGATCGTCACTATCATAGCAGGGAAACGTGGCAGCAAGCACCAGGTGTGGCAGGAACAGTTGAGTTCACATCTCAGAACCTTAAGTAGGAAACAGCAAACGTACCACAAGTCTTTAAGTTCTCAAAATCTCCTCCCAGTGACATGCTTCCTACAGCAAGGCCATAAATAAAACAGCCTCCCTAAACAGCCATGAACTGAGGACCAAGCATTCAAAGGTTATAAACCAGAGGACATTTATTCAAATCACCACATTCTACTCCCTGACCCACAAAGTCCCATGGCCATATAAAAAATGCATTTGTCAAAGTTTCCACAGTTTCAGTTTCAATAGAGTCTATGTCATGGTCAACAGTGGTGTACTGGACTGAATATTGGGTCCCACCAATTTATGGCCACATGAAACCTATAAATGCAACCAGTCTTGGTAGAGAGGCCATTCTGAGATGTCATAAACCCAGTAGGTTAGCTAATGTTCTTACAAGAGGGATAGCTGGGCACACCTTTAATCTCAGCACTAGCACTAGGGAGGCAGAGAGGTGGATCTACAGGACAGCCAGGGCTACAAAGAGAAACCCTGTCTCCAAAAAAAAAAAAAAAGTGGGAGTGGGGGAACAACATAGCCTCACGATGGAAGCAGAGATAAGGCTTAGTCTGTTAACTCAGGCACCTTGCCTCTCCAGAAACGAGCACAAGAGAATCTTCGTCGGAGACTTGGGAAGGAAGTTGCACTCTGGTTTCAGACTTTTAGCCCTTGGAACTGCAAAATCAAGTTATGTTGCTTTCACAATCCAGTCTGTGGCTCTAGAAACTGGTACAATTTGTAAGGGCTACTCATATGGAAATACAGACTCTATGGTCCCTCTGATGATAGAACATATCTTTAATACTTGTCAAAAACAATGGAACCAGCCTGGAATGTAGCTCTGTTAGTGGAATGTTTGTCTAACATGAAGGAAGCCAAAGCCCTAGCTAGGTTTGTTCCCCAGGCCCACATAAAACGGTGTGATGTTACATGCCTACGTGGAGGCATGGATCAGAAGTTCAGGTTAGCATCGGTGGCTGCATCCTGAATTTGAGGCCAGTCTGGGGAACATGAGCCTTAAAACAAAACACAAGAAAAATACAAACCGAGCTGCAGTGAGACCCTGTTGTTTGTTTTACTCTTGGCTTCTTTGGCCTGCCACCCAGCTCCCAAAAAAATCACAAATGGAGTCTTACTCTTTCTTACAAACGTATACTCTCTGCCTGGCAGCCCCACCTAGCCTTGTTTCTGCCTCACTGTTGGCCATTCAGGTCTTACTAGATCACCAAGTGTTTTAGACAGGCAAAGAATCACAGCTTCACAGAGTTAAACAAATGCAACATAAAAGCAACATTTTTACGTCATTAAACAAATGTTCCACAACATAGAATATTAAACAAAATATTAAAATAATATTGTACAGCAAGACTCTATCTAAACACAAAAATGTAAACCCCAAATAAACACAACCAACCCGAAGCTGCAGGAGCTAAAAGACCTGGCTGTCCCCCAGTGCTGCAGCCATCACCTAGCCACAAGAACCGCACTGCACAAGAGAGGCACATTCCTCTGCTGAACCTTAGAAATGCTCCTTTCCTCAACCAAAATTCTTCCAGAACTGGCGAGGCCCCACAGCAGTGATTCTCAACCCATGGGTCACAACCCCTTTGACAAACCTCTAGTTCCAAGAATATTTGCATTACAATTCATAACGACAACAAAGTACAGTTATGAAGTAGCAACGAAAATAATTTTATATATGAAAATATTTTATATATGAAGAACTGTATTAAACGGTCATAGCATTAGGAAAGTTGAGAAACACTGCTCTACAGGATCTGTTCTGGTCCTGTCTCTCTCCCCTCCCTTTTCTCAGCTTTTCACTTATCCCGCCCTCTGCTCTGCTGGTCCCTCTTCCCCAGCCTCCTGATGGTCCCACCCCCAGCTTCTTTTAAGTCTTTGACTGGTGACACCTCCCCTCTTGTCACTTCTTCTTTTCACACTCTGATAGGCTGAAATAGTTGAGTAAATTTAAGGAGTTACTGTGTCTCACCAATAAAAATGTAAATTCCATAGGACAACATTTCCCTGGTCTGTTGTAAATATCTGTTGAATGAATGTAAAGTCTGGGTGAGAAAAAACATTTTTAAAAAAGTCCTTAACATCCAGTTACTGATTAAATGACAGATTGAAATATGATCTATCTAGTAAGTTATGGGCAGTTTTCAGTCTGTCTATTCATTCTCAATTCATGTATCCATCCCTCCATTCCTCCTTCCTTCCCTCTCTCAATCCATCCATCCATCCATCCACCCATCCGTATCCCACCTACTGTGAGAAACCCAGGACCAGGACCAGGCCTGTGGCTAACAGGCTTACAGAATAGGATTCAGACATGTTTATCTTCCAGACTGATCAAAATCCCTTAGGACAGTGGTTCTCAACCCAAATGATCCTTTCACATCTAAGACTATTGAGAAACACAGATATTTGCAATTCACAACAGTAGTAAAATTACAGTTCTGAACTAGCAACAAAAATAATTTTTTTTGTTGGAGGTCAGCACAATGTGACAGAAGTTAGCACAGTAGTCTGGTTCCCATATTACTTTTACCTGAGTCTTCTCAGTGTGTTTGTGAGAACCTCTCAATATTAGTTGAAGGACATGCTGTTGGTGACTGTTTCCAATTCCAGGTATGCTGTCATGGGAGTATCATATCCCTTCTTCCCCAAGGCAGAGCTGGCTCCCCTGTGTTCTCTACCCTTAGCCCTTCCACATGTCCCTATCACACCTCAGGTGTACAGCCTGTGTCACATACCTCATGAGCTGCTATCATGTCAAGTTCACCTCAAGCCTGTCCCTTCCACCCAGTACTCAACTCCTGGAGTCCAGAGGGAATCAGCAGCAACCTTCTAGAAGTTTCTTTTGGACCACCCAGAAGCATCTACGGCTTGCAGTCCTGAGCCTGAGGCCTGTCTACCTCCTGCTCTGCTCTTCCCAATAATGCACCAGATGAGAGGTTCGGTTCTTGCCATCAGCCATCAATGCCCAGAACTTGGAGGCTGCTCTGGCCACTAGCCTAGCTCGTGACTTTGCCATCACATTTCCCTCCAAACCCACCCAGCCATCCCTACCCCCAGCCCACATCTCACCTAGTAGATGTGTTTCCCAGGGAAGAGGCCACTTCCAAAATGCAAAGCTACTTTTAGAGATTGATGACGCCTTATTCCTTGTACTTTCTTCTTACCTGACTGTCTCACACCGGTGGTCAGTATGGCAAGCATGAAATTGGGGGCAGGGCCAATGTACCTGCAGCCATGTATGATGAATTCAAAGACTCTTACCACAGGGCCCAGCAACCCTGCTCCTTGGTATAGCCTCGACACACAATTACCTTTCTTCCAGAGTGGAGGCGTGGGGATTTAGAAATATAGTAAAGAATACAAAGACACGAACGAAAATAGTAAAACGCAGAAACACATAGGATAGTATTGGGAGGGAATTTCAGTGAGTAGTGAAAATTCGTCCGTGCTTAATTTCCAACAGCTTAATATACCCCTGATTTCAAAAGGTAGGAGTAAAACAAAAGGACTTCATTAACATATAAATTGAAAGTCACTCACGCCCTTGACTCTTGCCCTAGACCAAACACTCTGTAGGCAAACCACTCCCTGGGTGGAATCCCAAGTTATTTCCATAGAGGGGACTGGAACTTAGTTGGATCCTTAGACTTTTGTTTTAGGTAGGAACCAACTACTTCCCTGTTTCAGGAGCACTAGGTCTGGCAACTAGCCACACCTGTTGACAATTAGCCTCGAGAGAGCAGAACTCTGATTTACAACTAGGTGGGACCTTTGTTTGAGTTAGAAGCACAATAATCTCGAATGAACTAAAAACAAGTCCCAAACTCTCTGACCTTTGGCCTCTTTGGGCCTCCACAGTCTCTCTCCTCCCCAAATACAAAAGCTTATGTTCACTTCAAAAGGCCGCGTGCAGTGCGTGTAGTTGCTGTGTGACAGACTACATCTTCATTGTTACCTGAAGACCCACATGTCACAAGCGGGGTCCCCTGGACAGTGAAAGGAAGAGATGGAGCCACAGGAGTTTACTTTGTCGAAAGTGTGCCCTCCCTCCCAGGGGATTGTGGGGTCTTAGTTCCTTCCCTTCTTTTGTGTCCTGACCACAAGACAATCAGTTTTGTCTCCCAGTGTCACCATGACAGGATGCATATCTACTACTTGAAAGCAACAGGGCTGATCATGGCTGCCAACTCCCACCTGCACCCAAGTCATCCTGGTACCTGCAGGAGCTGTTGTCAGTGATGTGTTGACAGGAAGGGAAAGCTGTATTCACAAAATTCAAAGCAACCATCGTATCCTAACAAATGAATTAACAGAAACAACCAACGAGTGGAATACTGTTTAGCAATTATCCTTGTTTGCTCTCTATTGCTGTGATAAACCATGACCAAAAGCAACCTGGGGAGGAAAGGGTTTGTCTGACTGTCACATCCTGAGCACGGTTCATCAGATATGGAAGTCAGGACGGCAGCAGGAACTGCGGAGGAACACAGCTTACTGGCTTGCTCTACATGATTTCTTCAGCTTGCTTTTTTGTTTGGAACTCACGTTGTAGACCAGGCTGGCCATGAACTCACAGAGATCCACCTGCCTCTGCCTCCCACAGGCTGGGATTAAAGGAGAGCGCTGCCCAATACATCCTGGGATCACCTGCCTAGGGGCTGCCCCACCCGCAGTGGGCTGGGTCTTCCCACATCAATCATTAATCAACAAAACTGCCTCACAGACTTTAACTACTGGCAATCTGATTGAAACCATTATCTCAATTGAGGGTCCCTCTTCTCAGATGACCCTAGCTTGTGTCAAGTTGACAAAAAAAGCTAACAAGTATAGCCCCAGGAATGATCGTAGAGTAAATCAAGGATTGTGACAAAGAATACAAAGGTATTTCTTTGCGGCTAAAGCAAGTGTACCAACCACATCAAGGGTCAAACAGGAGAAACTAGTTGGAGAGTATCTTAAGCTTGCAGTCCTGGTTACACAGGAGGCTGTGTGTGTATGGGGGGAGATCAGCTGAGTTCAGGAATTCAAGGCAAGCCTAGGTAAAGAGGGTGGGGCGGTGCAGGAAATACCAAAAAAAGGAAAGGGATGAAGAAAGGTAGAAGAGGTGACAGAGGGGAGGAAGAAAGAGAGAAAAGGAAGGGAGGAGGATGGAGGTCAGGTTCCTGGTAGGCTCATTCTTAGCCTCACCCCAAATGTCACCCCACATGACCCCTCCCCTAGATGTCTGGCTGGGATGTCTTCAGGTGTAAGGAATCAATATCTTTTTTTTTTAAGATTTATTTATTTATTATGTATACAGTGTTCTGTCTGTCTGTATGCTTGCTGGGCACCAGATCTCACTACAGATGGCTGTGAGCCACCATGTGGTTGCTGGGAATATGAACTCAGGACCTCTGGAAGGGCAGTCAGTGCTCTTAACCTCCGAGCCATCTCTCCAGCCCAGGAATCAATATCTTGCCCAGGGTCTTTGAAGCCCACCTGAGGCAATATTCCCTCAAGCTTGACGGCTAAGGCCCTTCACCAGCCGATGCCAAAGGCCCCATCAACCCCACCTGGCCCCATTCCCGCAGCTGCGCTGAGCTTGTGGGAAAGCCCCCCAAGAGCTTCAGCTGTCTGAGTCCGCCTCCTGTTGGCTTTTTTTTTCCTCTACCTGTGCCTCCGTTTGCGGGTTGCACCTAAGCAACCATTTTCCACAGGAAACCCTTCCCTGACCTCCCCACCCACGCAGTGCAGGGTCCCAAATGCCTGACTCACCCGTCACTGGGCCTGGTGTACTCGCCCACCAGCCAAGACCTTATTATTTCTCAGCAGATCTCTACCTACCGGAGTCACTGTGCACTTCCAAGTCCCCGCTCAGGACAGAGCCCCGGGCAATTTAAAAAACTGTGGCAAGGCTCGTGCAAGCAGAACCTTTATCCAGGGATTGTGGACAGCTCAGCGTCTCTCCTAGTCTCAGTTTACCCACCTTGATCCCGAGAGAGGGTCTTCGCCTTAGCGATGTGTACACCTGAAAATCCCAGCAGCGCTGATTCTAACAGCAAAGTATTTATTTAAATCAAACACGGAAACAACAGCAAAGCACCTCGCAAAACCCTTGAAGGTGAAGTAAATCAAGGGGGAGCCACCTTGAAAGCTGCTAGCAGCGAAACCGCGTCCGGACTTTCTAATACGTCCCTAAGTCCTAAAGGTTAGTCACAGGAGGTGTTAAAAAGCACATGTACACAATCACACGTGTGCATACATCGCTTGTGTATGCAAATTTGAGGGAAAAGATCTCATAAATTCCGGCTAAACTGGGGAAAGGGGAGCACAAGGAAGAGGTAGAAGGGAGTGGTGATGTTTTATTTTGTCCCTCTATGCCTCTATTGTTTGATTTTGTTGTTTTGTTTTTGTTTGTGTAGTCCTGGCTGTCCTAGAACTCACTCTGTACACCAAGCTGGCCTCAAACTCAGAGATCCACCACTGTCTCCTGAGTGCTGGGATTAAAGGTGTGTGCACCGGCCGTGTTTAAATTCTTTTTTTTTTGTTTGTTTGTTTTTTGAGACAGGGTTTCTCTGTAGCTTTGGAACGCGTCCTGGAACTTGCTCTTGTCAACCAGGCCTGCCTTGAACTCACAAAGATCTGCCTGCCTTTGCCTCCGGAGTGCTGGGATTAAAGGCACGCACCACCACCGCCCTGATTTGTCAGGTGAGTTGTTGCACCTCCTTAGGTGATTCCGACTTCCATGGCCACTGCCCTGTTAAATTCTTTATGAATGAATATATCTATGTGTTATTTTTATGTTTTGTGTTTAGATTTTTCTCATGTATCACAGGCTGGTCTTGACCTCCTGATCTCCTTCTTCCATCTCCCAAATACTAAGATTTGCACGCATACATCAGCACTCCCAGGCAGTAGTTTTAAAAAATGGCCCATAAGCCTTGTGCATTAGTGAACCTGAAATCCCAGCTGTTAGGGAGACTGAGGCAGGTTGGCTGATCATTGAAACCTGAGCTGGAGGCCAAGGTTATAACCATAATAAACAACACAATGAGTCTCATTCCTAAATAAATAAATGCACGTACATAAATAATACATGCATACATACAGTCATGAAAGCCTAAAACATTTGGAGCCCACAAATAAAAACACAGCATTTGCCTATAATGCCAGTGCTGAGGAAGGTAGAGACAGGATCCCTGGAGTTTGCTGAAAAAGGCAATCTTTCTTAGTTGGTGAGTTCAGTGAGAGACCCTGTCTGAAAAATTAAGATGGGGGCTGGGAAGATGGCTCAGTGGATAAGCGCTCTGAACTGTTTTTCCAGAGGACCCAGCCTAGATCCAACTCCCAGCACGCACTTGGCATCTAACAACTGTCTCTAATGACAAGATCCGACACCCTCACACAGACACACATGCAGGCAAAATACCAATGCAAACAAAAAAATTAATTAATTAAAAAAAGACGGATAGCAGTAGAGGAAGACAGCCCATACTGACCTCTGACCTAGATACTAGACACACACACACACACAGTTTTGAAAATTTTTATTTATGTTTATGCCTGTGAGTATTTCATCTGCATGCGTGGTGTGCATTTCCAGTACCTAAAGAGGCCAGAAGAGGGCGCTGGAACCCCTGGAACTGCGGTCATGGGTGAGGGTGAACCACCATGTGGATACTGGGAATCAAATTCTGGTCCTTTGCAAGAGCAAATGCTCTTACTGAGCATCTCCCCAGGGCCACACCTTTTTAATGAGGTGAATCTACCTCTGTCATAAATCACTGCTGACGTATAAGTATTAACTCACTAAGGAAGTCACCAGGAAAACTTCACAATAAGCCTTTGGCAGAGCTTTGGTAGGGCTTCACTTTGCTATAACCAGCAAATATTAACTTCATGAAAATAATCACAAAGCCTAGTTTTTGTTCATTTTTCCCCCCTTTGAAACGGGGTCTCAATATGCAGCCCAGGCTGCTTTAAACTGCTGACCCTTCTATCTCAGTCTCCCGAGGGATGGGGGAGCAGCAGTGTTCGCTAAGGAAAGCTTGAGTGACTGCTTGAAATGGCCAATGGGGAGAGCAGTGGGTGGGACTAGGCTCGTCTCCATTTCCATCCTCTCATCCTGGTCAGGGCTAAATCAGAAAAAAACCGCAGTATTTCTACCACCTGTGGGTACAGCTGCCACCCAATGTATGCACAGCCTTTCTGTGACCCCCAGCTCACCCCACCTTCCCACCAGAGGCCCAGTGGGTGGGGTTCCTTGGAACAGGCCCGTTGACAGCTTTCCCAGTAGCTCACTCTTGTGCTCTGCCTGGCACGCCCTTCTTTCACTCTGTACCCTGGGACAACGGACCTGCCCACTCCTATTGGGCTCAGCGTCTTGTCAGAATGTCAGTTCAGTGAGTCCTGTCTCTGGAAGGTGAGGCCCTGAGAGCAATGACCATCTTCCTGTCCAGCACCCCACAGTGGGAGGCGTTTCTTTTTGTCTTAACATGCACCCTGCAGAACTTCCAAAGGAGGATGCGAAGGTAAATACTGCTGAAGAGGCTCATGGAGTAGGCTGTGCAGTGTGTGAGGCTGCGTGTCTGTGCACGGGCGCACGCACCGCACACACCCTACACACCCCCGTTGCAGACAGGAACGGTTTGGTCAGCAGAGAGGAAAAGCAGAGACCTTGGGTCCCAGGAGAGCCTTCCAGGGCCCTGTGTGGTCTCCAGGGGTCACCAACTGGCAGGAGTGAGACCCAAAAAAAGCGAATTTTGCCAAGCACTGACCGTCTCTTCAGTTGTCCACAGATGTGGGCTCTAAAATCACAGGCCAATGTTACAAACTATCATAAGGGCAATCACTGCACACTCGAGATCACTTCCTAAGAGCCAGACACTGTTTTATCTATACTACCTCGTTTCATCCTGCCTGTGCTTAGAAGTTGTTGTTCTAGTAGCCCCGTTCACAAGGTGGAGATGGTGGGAGGCCAGACACTGGATGCATAGCTAGGTCATGGGGACTCTGAATGGGTGATTGTCATTATCTCAGGAGGATTCCCTTATAAAAAAAAACAAGTTAGCCTCCTCTGTGCTCCTGCTCATTACTCCCCCCCCCACACACACAATTTCTCTTCTTTTGACTTCCATCGAGGGAGGGTGGAGGAGCAAGAAGACCCTAACCAGGTACTGACCCATTAAGTTTGGACTTCCCAGCCTCCAGAACAGTGATGCAAATACGCTTCTATTTAGTATAAGTTTCTTAGCCTGTGGCATTCTGTGGTAGTAGCATAAGATAGACCTGTGACATTCTTTTTTAGTAGCACCACACAGACTAACACAGCCCTCATTCCAACTCCATGAGGAGCCTAATTAGTGTTATCACATGGAGGCAGTAGCTGGAGCTGAGACAGAGGTTCTGCGGCTTGTCCAACATGGCAGAATTGGGGTTTGAGTCTGGTCTGCTGCCAGAGCTCTCACACTTCCCTCACTGCTGGGTTTGGGCTGGAGAACTCAGATCCCTGAGGACTCGGGAGCTGGCGGCTCCCTGGTCTCACTCATGGCTGAAGTGTAGCACTGAAGAGGATGCGCTAGCTCTGCTAGCTCGATTGGAGAGCCAGAAATCGGGGATTTTTTGTTTGTTTTGTTTTTTCTTTCGGTTTTTGGTTTTTTGAGACAGGGTTTCTCTGTGTAGCTTTGGAGCCTGTCCTGGAACCCACTCCGTAAACCAGGCTGGTCTTGAACTCACGGAGTCTCTACCTCCTAAAGTGCTGGGATTAAGGGTGTATGCCACCACCTCCCAGCAGAAATTGGGTTTCTTATAGTCAACTCGCTCCTCTCTTCTCCTCTCCCCCTGCCTCTCTCTCTCTCTCTCTTTCTCTCTCTCTCTCTCTCTTTCCAGGTCAAATACCTTTGAAGATTCTATCAAAGCAATCACTTTGCAACCTCTGCCCCACACAGTCCCATTAAAGGAATCTGCCGTCCCTTTAGGGTGAAGAAACTCAGCTGGGGCTGTGTTATGTAAATTTGCATAGGGCTCTCAGAGCTGAAAGTGAGGCACTCCTGTACGTGCTGTCCTGTGCTGTACCAACCAAGCCCTGGGATTTATGCACTTACTGGTGAGCCCAGGAGTCTCTTTAGAGTTCAGCCCAGCCTACAGTTCTTCGTCAATTCTAGGATCCTGCTTTGTGTAGATAAAATGCTTAGTATTTTACGTGTGTTATGTCAGAATACTTAAGGAACTTGCTTAAAGTTACAGGGAGAGTGGACAATAAGATTGTCATGTATACCCACCTCTTTCTGGCCCTCCTGACTGGGACAGCTCTAGTCTGCCTCAAGATAGGGAGTGCCACATGCATGTGTGTGGCAGGCACATGTTCACCCGGGCTTACTTCCTCCCTCCTCTCCAGTCCTTAATTAATTAAATGTTAAATGCTATTATGCTTGACCAAAGTCACCCAGGTAAAGAGCGTGTGGAAGGACGCTGCATATCTGCAGGGCTTGTGTGAACTGTTCTTGTCCCCTCGCTAGGATCTTTTACATTGGTTCCCATTCCACAGGGGCTGGGGCAGAGTCAGGGGTTGCCTGGGCTGCTCAGACACTGGGTCACTGATGATTGTCATGTGGGATAGCTGTTGGGGGCCAGGAGTGAGCTGTCCTATCCCAGGAAGTGGCTCAGGGTGACTCTTCTCAGCACACCTGGGAGGGTGTGTCTGGTGCTGGCACACCTACCTTCGTGCGGGCTTCCTGTCCAAGCCTCTAACAAAGGCGGCTTCTTGAGACAGCCTAAACTGAGTCACCAGCCTTGGGTGGGGTCCACCACCTAACCTCAGTGCCCAGGAACTGCTTCCCACACTGCCCGGAACCATACCAGAACCCGGATTTTCAGCCTTGCACGCGTGCCCACTCCACCCATCTCTTACCTCCCCATCTCCCCCCATCCCCATCCTGTTACACTCCTTCCAGTCTTCCTCCAGTCTTCCCCATGTTGCAGGATGCAGTCTCTTCCTCTGCACCTTGTCCTCCATGAAGTGGCCAGAGGGTTGCTGATCCTGTCTCTGTCGCTCTGAAGGGTCAGGAGTTCCTTCTGCCTGGACAAAGCCATCTTGAAGCACAAAAATTAAACTATATTCAAACCCCTGGAACCTGTGTGTGTTTCCTTACAGGACAAAAACAATGGAGCTGGGTAGGGAGCACCTGAGTGCCTAGAGTTGTGATTAGGTGGAGCATTTTCAGATAGGGGATAATTATTCTGGATTATTTGGGTGAAGCTTAAGGGTAATCATATAGACTTCATTTCTTTAGTTTGCAGGGTGGGATTGAACCCAGGGCTTTGTACAAGCAAGGCAACTGCTCTACCACGGAGTCTCACCTCAATTTGGTCATATATATCCATTCCTTCCCTTCCTTCTCTCTTCTCTTTCTCCTCTTCCCTTCTTTCTTTCCTTTCTACTTTTTAAAAAATCTTTGTCTCTTCTCTTTTTAAAAATTACATATATATATTAGGTACAAGTGCTCTGTTTGCACTTAAGCCTGCAGGCCAGAAGAGAGCACCAGATCCTATTATAGATGGTTGTGAACCACCATGTGGTTGCTGGGAATTGAACTCAGGACCTCTGGAAGAGCAGCCTGTGCTCTTAACCTCCGAGCCATCTCTTCAGTGCCCCCCTCTTTTTGTAGCCCAGGATGGTGGTCTTGTGTTGTGGGATATTTGTTTCTTTTTCTTTCTTTTTTTTAAAAGAAAAATCTATCTTTTTTCATTTTACATACCAATCCCAGTTCCCACTCCCTCCCCTCCTCCCATTCTCTCCACCTCCCCCCACCATCCACTCCAGGGAGAGAGGCACATTGCTTTGAGGAAGGACTAAGGCCCTCCCTACTATACCTAGCCTGAGCAAGGTATCCATCCAAAGAGAATGGGTTCCAAAAAGTCAGTACAAGCAGTAGGGATACATCCTGGTGCCACTGCCAGTGGTTCTGCAGTCTGCCCCAGCCATACAACTGTCACCCACATTCAGAGGGTCAAGTTTGGTCCTATGCTGGTTCTTTCCCTGTCCTACTGGAGTTGGTGAGCTCCCATTAGCTCAGGTAAACTGTTTCAGTGGGTGACCCCATCATGGTTTCACCCTCTTTGCTCATATTCTCACTCCTCCCACTCTTCAACTAGAATTTGGGAACTAGAGTCCACTGCAGATCTCTACCTCTGTTTCCATCAGTTGCTGGATGAAGGTTCTATGGTAACATTTAAGATATTCATCAATCTGATTACAGGGCAAGGCCAGTTGGGCTTCCTCTCCACTATTGCTTAGGGTCTTAGTTGGGGGTCATCCTTGTGGATTCCTGGGAATTTCTCAAGTGCCAGGTTTCTTGCTAGCCCCAGAATGGCTCCCCCAATAAAAATTAGTAGATTAGTAGAAATGTAAAATTAGTAAAAATTAGTAGTAAATTGTTGGGACCATTTAGAGTCCTGGCCTCCAGCTGCTCTTCCCTGCTAGAGATCTTTACTTTCCTTGTGATTTGAGTTACTGAAAGCTGTGTCAAAGTTGTTTAGCAGCTCTGCTTCATGAGCACGTGTTGCCTTGAGGATCAGAGGATAAGGTTTTCACCTGTTGGCCCACCTGACTGTTGGATATATGAGCCTCCATGGTGCTATTGAATAAAGGGCTTCTTACCAGTGACTAGAGGTTTGTGTCTCTGTCTGTCTGTGCTGTCTCTGTGTGTCTTTGTGTGTTTCAACCTCCAGCCCCTTGCCCGAAGCTCGTGAACTGTATGGTAGCACATAGAGCGCAGACAGGCGTTGTGCACTGCAGTAAATTAGTAGAAATTAATTTACGTTATAAGAGCTTAGCTCTTATTTAGGAACAAGCCTAAGCTATAGGCAGAGCTTTCATAATTAATAGTAAGTCTCTGTGCTGATATTTGGAGGCTGGAAGTCCCAACAAGAAAGTAAAACTACAGCCTTGAACTCACAGCAATCCTCCTGATTCAGCCTTCCAAGTGCTGGGATTACAGGCATGAGCCACCCTGTCCAATTTGATAATCTTTATTGTTGTTAAAGGGATTATTTTATTTTTCATTGTGTGAGTGAAGGTGTATGCATGTAGATTCAGGTGCCCTCGGAGGTCAGAATGGTGTCATCTGGAACTGGAGTTAGCAGGTAATTATGCCCCTTCCTCCACATACACATGGACGCTGGGAATGGAACTCAGGTCTTCTGGAAGAGCGGTCCCTAACTGCTGAGCCATCTCTCCAGTCCTTCATATTTATATTATTATAAAAGGGAGCTCAAATGAAGACTTTTCCACACAGAGGAGAAGCAGGGAAAGCTGGAACAGAGGGAACGGAAGATGATGGCTGTGAAGGATGGAGAGATGCAGCCACAAGGCGAGGAACGCCCTCCTCAGGGCCAGCTGGAGGGACCAATTCTCACTCCAGCCTCAGGGGGCAGTGCAGGCCTGCTGACTCCCGATAGCAGCCCTATGCAGTTGGCTCCCAGAGTTGGAAGAGACTGTATGTGTGTTATTTTTAAGTTCCCCCAAAGTTGCAGTAATTTGTCACAGCATCCACAGGAAACTCATATACAGTCCCAGACTTTCTCCATCCATGGTCAGGCTCAAGCGGTTTTAAGGCTCCCTGGCTTCCACTCTAATTTGTGGGACCTTTTGGAGAGTTGTCCCCGCATTTGGAAGCCATTGTTCCTTCCAGCTTCTGGTAAACAGGCCAGTATTACACACACTTCTTTGTTTTATAAAGATTGTTTATATCTCCTTCTCCTCCAAGACCGTGTGAACTCTTAGAAAATGAGAACCGTATGTTTTCACTTGAGGATCTCCGGGATGCAGTCCCTGTCCCTACTTCCATAGACTCTATGCCTCCGAAGCAAGGCTGGGTAGTTCAACTCTAGGGTAACTGTCAAGCGGGAGGCACACACCTCTGAATCCTTAGCCCAGAGGACCGTGAAGCCATTTTTGTGGAAGTGGCTATAAACCATGCTTCCTGGGTTGGCTGGTGCAGCCGCTGTGGGCAAGCTTATCAAATGAATGAACTACAAGCCACCCTCCCTATGAGGAGGCTCCAGGGCTTCTGGATTCTTGGGAACAGCTTGTGGTGGAGCGCGGACCGCACTGGGGAAGTAGATAAGATGGCATAGTCCTAATGATATAAGAACCGTATTCATGGGGCTGGAGAGACGGCTCAGTGGTTGGGAGCTCTGCCTGCTCTTCCGGAGGTCCTGGGTTCAATTTCCCAGCAACCACGTGGTGGCTCACAACCATCTGCGATGAGATTTGGTGCCCTCTTCTGGCCTGCAGGCATACACTGTATACATAATAAATAAATAAATAAATAAAATTTTAAAAAAAGAAAACCAAAAATGAACAATCAAGAAAAGAATAAAGTGACATTTTAAAAAAAAAGTATTTCTTTCTTTCTCCCGTTCCACTTGTTTATGGTCTACCAAATATTAGCAATGACAAAGGAGGTGAGGGGAACTACGTGTTGGAAATAGACATGAGATTGGGGACGATGCATGACTGAGGATGGTGACACACAAGATCTAAATACAGTTCACCTGCTGCCCACTGAATCGCTTGTTGCTTCTGAGCTGCCTGGGCACAAAAGCGAAAACTGAAGCACTAGATACAGCTTTCAGTATCCCTGCAAGCAGAGCCGGCTCCTCGGTAGAAACAAATGATTTTCCAAAGTCTCTAAGTCTTTGTGTCTCATCGTGGGCCCAGCACTATATCAGCTGGCGCTTGGCCCAGTGTGGTCTGAATGGGTACTATTCCCCACAAACTTGCATGTTTGAGCACGTGCTCTTCAGTCAGTGGTGCCGTTCTGGAAGTTTGCTGAACCAGTAAGAGGCGGAACCAGCTAGAGGAAGTGGGCCACTGGCAGCAAGCCTTAAGGATGTGTTTATTAATCACATTTGTTGGTGCACGTGGAAGTGAGAGGACCAGGAGTCAGTTCCCTTTCACATGTGGGTCCTGGGGATTTAACTCTGATTGTTAGGCATGTGCCTTTATCCACAATCCACCTGGCCCAGGGTTTTGTAGCCCAGCTCCATACCTATCTGCTCTCTGCCTCCTGTCTGCTGACTCAGTGTGCCAGCTACCTCGGATGCTCCTGCCTCTGCATCTTCCCCGCCACATAGTCTCTGTATGAACTGTCACATGGGTGCTGGAACTTGAACCCAGGTCCTCTGGAAGAGCAGCCAGAGCTCTTAACCACTAAACCATCTTGCCAGCTCCCATCCTTTCTAACTGTGAACCAAAATACACCCTTCCCCGGTTAGGTGGCTTCTTGTCAGCTAATGGGCCCCAGCGACATGAAAAGAAGTAGTGAAAAGAAGCTCTCCCTGCTGTGTCCCACCGTGGGAGTCAGACCAAGTTCTTGGAGCAATGTCACAGAGCCTTAGAGGAGGAAGGGCTGCACGGCCTTCAGACAGGCTTTTTCTAACTCCATAACGCTGCAACCCTTTCATACAGTTCCTCATGCTGTGGCAACTCCCAACCATAAAATTATTTTCGTTGCTACTTCATAACTCTAATTCTGCTACTGTTATGAATTGTAATATACATATTTGAGATACAGGATATCTAATATGCGACCTTATGGGGTTCACATCCCACAGGTTGAGAACCACTGTCCTAAGCAAAGCTCCCTCGTGTCTACTCCTCTTTGGGTGCAGGAGTTGTTAGGTGACTTAAATCAGATGCGAAGTTGAGCACGTAATCCACCCTGGGAAAGTGGCTGGTTGGCCTCCAAGAAGCAAACTTTCAGCCACACCTTCAAAGTCACTTCTCCCTGTCTCCTCCCAGGGCATCCCTCTCCCTCTCCCAGATGTCCTCCCCACACTTTTGGGATTATCTACTTAGTCATTTGTAGAAGGCCAATTTAATCTGTGTATTAGGGTTAGATATGCTGGGAGGAGATAGAAAATCCTGATCTAGCATTTTAAACCAAAAAAGAAGTATGCCTGCCATCTTCATGTGTGAGTCTGGCTGGGCAGCCCAGGGTTAGCACTCTCCTCCGCGGGGGCCAGGAGCCCCTGCTGCTTCCCTCTTGTTCTTGTGCCATGCATGGTCTCTGCTTTGAGTTCTCCTTCATGGCCCAAGAGGGTTATTCCAGCTGCAGACATCATATATGTATTCTAGCTAGGAGGAAAGGTAAAAGGGGAGGAAGAGGGTATGTCACCTTCTCTCGGAGCATTCCTGAAGGTGTGTGTGTGTGTGTGTGTGTGTGTGTGTGTGTGTATGTGTATGAATATATAAATATATATGAATATATACCAATTTATGTGAATATATACCTATATTGATATATATGTGAATATATGGTATATATATGAATATCACACACACACACATATATATAGTCTCTGATCATTTACCACTGGCAAACTCCAAATCACATGGCTGCACACAGCTGTAAAGTATGCTCGTAGAGGTGCTCTTTCCTTGCAATGGCTATGAGCATAGATGAAATTTAGGGGATCAAACAAAAGTATTCATTGTTATTGTATGTGCAGGATATGTGGTCAAAGGACAAGTCTGTGGGGTCGATACTCCCCTTCCACCTTCAGGTGGGGTCCAGAGATTGGGCTGTGGTTATCAGGCTTGCTCATTGAGCACTTTACTGGCTAAGCCACCTCACTGGCCCAATTTGGGGGAACTTGTGTCGAGAAAGGGGTGGAGAGCAGACTGGGAAGCAAGCAACGACATCTTCCCAACCAGGCAGCAATGAAAAATGTCAGCAAGATGTTTTATGATGAGAAGGACATTGGAAAATTGAATAACAGTGAGGTACTGTAAGGTGACCTGAACCCAGCGGACAAAACATAAAGGGTCCATCCATACCAAGGCCTAGAAAAGACTGTCAAAGAATGGCCAGGTGGACTAGAGTTCAGTGGGACAGGTCGGTCGCTTGCCACCAAGCCTGCGGACTTGAGTTTGATCCCGAGGACCCACATGATTGAAGGAGAGAAACAACTCTTGAGAGCTGTCCTCCATCTCCACATATGCACAGTAACACATGTGTCTCCTATTCTGCAGAACACACAAAATAAATCAATATTTTTGAAAAAAAGAATGGGGGGGGCTGGAGAGATGGCTCAGAGGTTAAGAGCACTGGCTGCTCTTCCAGAGGTCCTGAGTTCGATTCCCAGCAACCACGTGGTGGCTCACAACCATCTATAGTGAGATCTTGTGCCCTCTTCTGGTTTGAGGTAGAACACTGTACACATAATAAATAAATAAATAAATAAATAAATAAATAAATAAATAAATTTATCTTTAAAAAAAAAGAATGCCAATTTTCCCAACTGCCATTGGGAATAAACATGGTTATGGGCCTTTTGGAGACTGATTTGTTTAGAGGAACTGCTTAAAATAATTTATAAGAAATTTGAAGATATTTGTTTTATAATCCAGGGATTGCATTTCTAGAGTAACTTTCACGTACGCACTTGAGGTGGACAGACATAGGACTCATAGAAGGACACAGTGGTAGAATACTTGCCTAGCCTGTTCTGTCCTCAGTACCAAGAAAAAACCAAAACAAATAACAAAAGCAAAGGGCTGCCAGTAGCCTTGTATATAACTTCTCAAAACCAACAGCACAGCAACAACCAGAAACAACAAAATGTCCACAGATACATTGTGGCATTTTTATAATGCAACAATGAGGCGGACTATAATACCGCAATTAAAATACATGAATCAGGGCTACAAGTGTCAACATGAGTTAACTCTTAAAACGGAACATAAATTGGGAGAGCACAGTTGTGTCTGTATATTACTCAGGGGCCTCCAGAGAAGCAGAACTAACAGGATATAAATATCAGCAGTAAGTTTACTATGGGAATTGGCCCTTGAGATTATCTAGGCACAAATCACACAGTCTCTTCCTGTGGGCTACAGATCCAAGGTTAAGGTGTTGTTATCATTCTCTGAATTTAAGGGCCAGGCATTGGGGCAGAATGCAAGTCTAGTTCAAGAAGAAAAAGAGAGAGGAGAGAGAGACATAGAGACAGACAGAGACAGACAGACAGCCAGAGACAGAGATAGAGACACACACAGAGACAAAGAGACCAAGATAGAGAGAGAGAGATACACAGAAGTAGAGAGACAGAGATAGAGACAGAGAGAGACTGAGAGACTGAAAAAGAGACAGATAGGGAGACAGAGATAGAGAGTGAAACAGAGACATTCAGAGATACAGAGAGAGAGAAACAAAGACAGAGAGACAGACAGAGGCAGACAGAAACAGAGAGACAAGACACACACACAGAGATTGAGTGATGTTCACTTGTACTGATGGAAGTAAATATTCTTTTTTTGTTTTGTTTTTGTTTTTTTTTTAACTCATTTTTTAAAAATATTTATTTATTTATTATGTATACAATGTTCTGTCTGTGTGTATGTCTGCAGGCCAGAAGAGGGCACCAGACCTCATTACAGATGGTTGTGAGCCACCATGTGGTTGCCGGGAATTGAACTCAGGACCTTTGAAAGAGCAGGCAATGCTCTTAACCTCTGAGCCATCTCTCCAGCCCAGAAGTAAATATTCTTTACTCTGTCTGCTAATTCAAACATCATTTCTTCAGGAAGCACACTCACAATACACGTGAATATATTTATTATCTACCTGGGCCCATTTAACCTGGTGGAGTTGACACATGAAATTTCAAAACAAAAAATGGGGGTGGTGGTGAGCAAGATGGCTTAGTGGGTAAGGCGACTGCCTGAAAAGCCAGTCCTTGCCAGGCGATGGTGGCACACACCTTTAATCCCAGCACTCGGGAGGCAGAGGCAGGCGGATCTCTGTGAGTTCGAGGCCAGCCTGGTCTACAAGAGCTAGTTCCAGGACAGGCTCCAAAAAGCTACAGAGAAACCCTGTCGGGGCTGGAGAGATGGCTCAGCGGTTAAGATCACTGACTGATCTTCCAAAGGTCCTGAGTTCAATTCCCAGCAACCACATGGTGGCTCACAACCATCTGTAATGAGATCTGATGCCCTCTTCTGGCCTGCAGGTGTACATTCAGGCAGAATACTGTATACACAATAAATAATAAAGAAAACATTAGAAAAGTGTTCTCTTCCACTCATTAAAAAAAAAGAAACCCTGTCTCAAAAAACTAAAAAAAAAAAACAAAAACCCAAAAAAAAAGAAAAACAAAAAAAGAAAGGCCAGTCCTGACACAAATGGTAATGGTCCTGTTATTCAGGCTTGAGGGAAGTTTATTGTTGAGGTTAAAAACAACTCAAAGGCTTGCCTAGTGTGAAGCCCCAAGTGTGGTCTTTAACGCTGCGTGTACATCTGTGCAGCACCCAGTACTGGGAAGCAGAGGAAGACAGACCACGGCTCAAGGTCATCAGCTACATAGTAGGTATAGGCTAGCATGGGATACATGGGTCTCAAAAAAGAAAAAAAAATCAAGCACATCTTTAATCCCAGCCCTGGGAGGCTGGTCAGGGGGACTGCTATGAGTTTGAGAGAGTCTGGCCAACAAAGGAAAACCCTACCTGGAAGCAACAAAAATGAAACTAGTAATATAGACAGATATTTTTTGTTTTAAATGCTTTAAGAATATAGAATGAGCTTGGCACTCCTGTACGTGCTGTCTTGTGCTGTACCAACCAAGCCCTGGGATTTATGCACCTACTGATGAGCCCGGGAGTCTCTTTAGAGTCCAGCCCAGCCTACACTTCTTCGTCATTTTTAGGGTCCTGCTTTGCGTAGATAAAATGCTTAGTGTTTTACATGTGTTATGTCAGAATACTTAAAGAACTTGCCTAAAGTTACAGGGAGAGTGGACAATAAGATTGTCATGTATGGCCAGGCGGTGGTGGTGCACGCCTTTAATCCCAGCACTTGGGAGACAGGCAGGTGCATCTCTGCAAGTTTGAGGCCAGCCTGGTCTACAGAGCAAGTTTCAGGACAGCCAGGACTGCACAGAGAAACCCTACCTGGAAAAGAAAACCAAACCAAACCAAACAAACAAACAAACAAAAAAAGCCCAAAACAACCGACTGAACACAGAGGCTCTCTTCTGTGGTTCTTACCCCCAGACCTTTCTTATTATCTACTTTTTTGTTTATTTGTTTTGTGTTTTGGTTTTTCAAGACAAGGCCTCACTATGTAGCTCTGACTGTCTAGGAGTTCACTGTATAGACCAGGCTGCCCTCAAAGTCATAGAGATCCACCTGCCTTTGCCTCACAAGTGCTGGGATTAGAGGCATGTACCATTACACCAGGCTATATACATTATATACACTTTTTTTGATTTTTTTTTTTTGTTTTCGAGACAGGGTTTCTCTGTAACTTGGAACCTGTCCTGGAACTAGCTCTTGTAGACAAGGCTGGCCTCAAACTCACAGAGATCTGCCTGCCTCTGCCTCCTGAGTACTGGGATTAAAGGTGTTTGCCACCACTGCCCAGCGAGTGACCTACCTTTAGGGGTTCTCAGTCACCAGCCCCCTCTCTGTACAGGCAGAGATAATCAGCCACTGCAGTGTGTATTGGCTGTAAGAAGTACCAGCAGGAACGATCCCTTAGATGTAAGAGGTGGTAGAGGCAGAGGTGCTCTTGTATACGGAGGGCAGGGAGGAATCACAAACCAAACAGGGTGTCTGGGCTCTAAGGCCAGTAGAACTATCACCTCCTTTCTCTGTGTATATGCCTTTTTTACAGCCTCTTTATAGGAGTCCTTTTCCTTGTCTGCCCCTAAACAGACTCATGGATCAGAGGTAAATTTATTCAGTTTGAAGGAAACATTAAACTGGTCATGTTTAGAACATGAGACACCCCGCCAATCCTTTCCTGTTCCCATTTTTCCCCCTATTTTGAGAAGACCAGAAGGTAACATACCAGGTTGTCCTATTTTTTCTCCATTTTGGGTTGGGAGGATGAAGAGCTGACTTCAGACCCTGGAGCCATCCTCCAGGAGGGACCTGCTTTTTGGGTCTTAGGCTTCCCTGAGCCTTGCTATTAGGGTACTCCTTACCAAGACCCCAAGGATCCAAGCAAGAATTTGGCAGGATCTATAGCCCATAGATACACCCGGGTAATCTGAGACCCGCCTGCTAAGGGAGAGTTTTCTGATGCCATACACTGTTGAGTGCTGGGCTATGGGCCACTGCTGGAGGCCTGTGTGTCTCTCTCTCTCTCTCTGTGTGTGTGTGTGTGTGTGTGTATGTGTTTTGGGGTAAAGGTGGTTACTGAACTTCCAGAAGGGGGGCTCCATAGTGTAGTCTCTACACACTGGAGACTTCTAAGAGCTTAAGGTGCCTTCAGCCCTGCCCAAGGATGAAGAAGATGCCGTCTTTGGCCTCTGCCTTTCGGGTACGAAGGTCCTTTGGCACCATCTACAGATTGAAGGCAAGACAGGGCCGGTTCTTCCCCTTTGCTCTCACTTCAGTTTGCCACGCCCGCAAGCTCTCTCTGCTCTATTTTTTTTTATTTTTATTTTTCGACTGACGTGCTTGAAGGGTGTTGGAAACCGTGGGGAATCGTTAAGGAGCAGGAACTCAACTGGAGCTCCTCAGATGCCTGAGGTCACCTGGAAACAAAGAGACCATTTATTTTTTCCTTTGGTCTTCGGCTACGAAGAGAGAGCGCTTTGTCTCTTATAGAAAGACAACAAAAACTTAAACAAAACAAAAAATCTAGCTCTTCCAGACAGTGCACAGGGCTTTAAAAGACCCAGAGTTTCCAGCACTTTGCGGTTAAAGGCTCCAAGACACCAGGTGCCCATCCTCAGCCGGTGGGGAGGTAGGAACAACACATCTGTCCTTCGGTTTATATATAGCCTCATCGCTGTGGGGCTCCGTGGTGACCCCCAGAATCTTGCTCACCTGGAGGGCGCTGGGAGCCCTTTTCCAGAGGGCGCTGCAACCTAACACGCAGGGGACCAATAATCGCCCTTCTCCAGGGCAGCGCCTCGGTACTCCGGAACAGGCCGTGATAGCGGATGCATCTGGGTCTCCATCAACCACACATCAAGGAAGACACGACGCGGGTATCACAGATATCCCGCACCAGTGCTCAGGGAAGGAAGGCAGGGCTCAGACCCGCGGGAGCTGAGGAGTGGGGTGAGCTTCCCTCCTAGGAGGCGTGGAAGGGGGTGGGGCGCTCCAAGGGGGCGGGGCAGTCAAGAGGGCGGGGCCCAAGGGGTGGGGACTGGGGCTACCCAGGCCCGCGGAGCTGGGGGTGGGCGGCTAGTTTTTTGCAACGGCTAAGAGCCTGTGGGTTTATTATAAGGCGGAGCTCGGCGGGAGAGGTGCGGGCCAGAGCAGACAGAGCCAGGCGCAAAGGAAGGGATCTGGCAGTCGGAAGCTGACTCCAGCCGGAGGAACCTGCAACCCTCGCTCAGGACAGCAGCGTGCTGGGCAGGCGTCCGGGACAGCAAAGCGCAGCGCAATCAGCAGAGCGGCCCCGCAGCTCCGCGCAACCCGCAACTCCGACCCGCGCAGCCTGCCGAGCTCCCGCCGCCGGTCTGGGCAGCATGAGGCGCGCGGCGCTCTGGCTCTGGCTCTGCGCGTTGGCGCTGCGCCTGCAGCCTGTTCTCCCGGTGAGTGTGGCCCGGGGCAGGGCTGGAAGGCGGCGGGAAGCCTGGACTCGCCACCCGCCGATGCCATGCAGGCGGCGGCACGTGGAGGGGGAGGGGAGCGGGGACTTCTTCCCGCGCTGCCTGGCGGATCCAGGGATGATGAGCCCTTAAATAAGGACTCCTCTCCCAATTTCCTCCACGGTCCGTGGGTGCCGCGCGGGTCCCACAGCTCGTGGTCGGGGCTGGGGCGTCCCGCAGAGTGGAGCCTTCACTGGTTCCCGGCTCTCAGTTAAGTAAAACGACTCCACATGGGTCTGAGTCCGCCGGCCTGTGGCGGCGCCTGGAGTCACTCTCTCCCGTGGCTGTCTCGCTGGCCACCTCAGCGGCCTGGCCTCCGCCAGTGACCCAAAGGGATGCAGTGGATATGGCCACAACGTCTTTTCCGCAGACCCTAATTCAAACCAGACTGTGTCGGCTGCGCCCCCAGCGTCGGGGAGCCCGGGCGCCCGGCCCTTTGCACCCGGGCAAGTTTGGGCGCAGCAGAGCCGGCGTGGGAGCGGGAGAGGGCGGACGTGCGGGTTGCCGGAGGGGCCGGGATCAGGACTGTGCGTGAGACACAGGAGGGTGGCGTGGGGCCCTTGAGTTTTTCTCTGACTGTCCCAGGTGAGCTGGGCCGAGCCGGCAGTGGGAGACTCCGGGAAGTTGGCTTCACAACGCTAAAGACCCTAAGAACTCAACTTTGGGGTCGCTGAAGTTGTGCTGCCCCCCGGAGGGCCTCCTCCGCATGGCCAGCGCTGGGGACCTTCCCCGCGAGTGGACCCCGGTACGGCTCTTCCCCTCCCCCGACTGGGCTTTGTGCTGAAGCCGCGCGCAGGGAAGGCGGGTCCCTTGGCCCGCCCTGTAGGGCCGCGGGGAAAGAGGGACGAACGTGGAGCTGGCGATTGGTGGTGGTGGTGGGGGCTCGGAGTAGGATGCAGCCATCCACCTTTGGCGGGGGTCGGTCTCTCTAACGAGCGACTTGGCCGACAAAGAGCTTGTCCGAGGGTCCCCAGAAAGTGCTCTCCCGCCCCAGCCGCCGTCCGCTAGCCCGCCTTCCCCAACGGGGGCGCTTTGTTCTCGGCCCCTGTAACCCTTCCCTGGGAACCGCCCCGCAGCGCCGGCCCTTGACGTGGGCCGGGTCCCGGGTTGCCGCCAGGTGTCAGCGCTGCCCGCCGGGTGTCCACACCCCTAGCCTCCGCACCCACTATGGAGTACTGGGGGTCCTTTCGACTGGCCGGCTTGACCATCCCCCTGAGAGGCAGAGGCGAGGTGCGGAGCCTCAGGCTTTATCCCTTCCGGAAGTGGCAGTCTTCCACCACCACATCTGGTCTGCTTAACTTCGATAGTCCTGGCAAAGAGAGGCACGTGCACAGGGAAGGAGAGCTGAGCGCTGGTAGACACCCAGGTCGTGTGCATATCAAGTGGCACCTGGACATATCCCCGATCACTGCTAATGGGCATTGTCTTCGCCGCTTCCCAGGTGACTCCATCACTCTGGAGTCTGAGAGGACCTCGATACCTATCAAATTGCCCATGAGTTGGGGGGCTGTAGGGTGCTGAATCAAGATTCTCGGGGAGGGATATGGTTTCCAAACTGAGTCTCCGTTGCACTCCCGGCTTTTTAAGATCCAAGAAATTGCTCTTGAGGGTTGTGGTTTCTGTGGGACTCAGATCATGCCTGGAATCAAAGTTACCACTGTGGAGAAGAAAGTGGAGCCGCTTGGCATGTCTCCCTGACCCTCCTGGCATTACCTCCAGGCCCAATGTGAGGCCTCGCTGGGGCAGTAGAGATGCTGTATTGCATTTCTTTGCAGCCAGGATCTGAAGAAGTGTTGATCGCTTTCCTGCTGTCTTTGGTGAGGCAGATATTCCTATGAACTAGGGCCCTCAAGCTCCCATTATCACTGCTGGGTAGGCGATTGGTGGCAGTTTCTGTATGGACTGTGTTTGTTTCCTTTCTGGCCTGGGAGCTTGGGCCCTCTGGGCAGACACAAGGTGAGGGACCTCCAATTCTAGGAGGGCTTCCTGGAGGAAGGGATTGAGCTCAGTCACTGCCTGAACTTTGGGGACAGACTCCTACTTGAAGACAAGAGTGTACTTTTTGCTTCTTATAAAGTTGGGTTTGTTCTCTTCCATTAAAAAAAGAAAATTCATGTCAGTTAGAAGTGGGTACATAAGAGTGAGGGCATTTCCAGAGCGTCCCCTCCCCCGCCCCCCCCCAATAATGAAAGCAATTGGATTTGCTTAAAATAGAAGCAGATACCCAGAGGTTGCCAGAGATCTTGTCCCCTTCCAAGGGCTCCCTTAGCTCCTGTGGGAAGCAGGTCAGAACACCTCTGGGGACCAGTGAGGGGGACAGAGAGGGACTGTTGGGTGTCTGCCTTTGAATGGGCAAGGGGAGTCTGCTGTGAACCACTCCCCAGAGACTGCAACAGGTTTGTCTAAACTGTCCCTCAGTGTGTGTGTCCCCATAGTCTTTTGTTTCAGCTATGTAAGGAAAAAAAGTCACTCTGGAATAGTTATTTGCTATTTTTTCTCTTTTCTTTCCCTAATTATTTGGACTAGTAGAGACATTTCCCCTGAGGTCTGGCAGAGTGGGAGGGAGTGGGGGAGGATGGGCTCAGCCTTTGGAGGTGATGTCACTGCTGGCTTCAGCTCCCCAGAGAGGGTGGAGCTGGTTTTAGCCTACCTGTGGCTCCTGATGGGCCCCAGTAAAACCTCATTAACACACATTGGTGGGGAGCAGGGCCTGGAAAGAATGACGGGAAAACTTGGTTTTTGCAGTACTTTCTAGACGTCTCCATCCCCCCTCCTCCCAGCGCTGCAGCAGAATTTTGGATTCCTGAAATCCTCTGAGAATGTATCATCATGGTAGTCAGACGCTTTTCCCTGAGTTAAAATCGCATCCTTACAAAGTATCCTTTTTTTTTTTTGTTTGTTTGTTTGTTTGGAGACATGGTCTTGGTTATTGTAGCACTAGCTGCCCTGGAACTCACTGTGTAGACCAGGCTGGCCTGCAACTCACAGAGATTCACCTGCTTCTGACTCTAAGTGCTGGATTTAAAGGTGTGTGCCACCACGCCCCGCTTTTACAAAGTATTCTTACTTGGAGCAGGATTCTGAAACCCTTATTTCCTCTCCGTTATCCTCAACAATAAAAGGCTAGTTGTATTTAATCCCTCCTGATGCTAGGCCCTCCTCTTCATGATACCAGGTCAAGCAGTCTCCTGGTTCTGTGCGGCTCTGAAGAACACGGTGTTCTAGTGCCTGGTGGCTTTCATTCTTTTTTAAAAGATTTATTTATTATGTATACAGTATTCTTAGTATTCTGTCTGCATGTATGCCTGCAGGCCAGAAGAGGGCACCAGATCTCATTACAGATGGTTGTGAGCCACCATCCGGTTGCTGGGAATTGAACTCAGGACCTTTGGAAGAGCAGGCAGTGCTCTTAACCACTGAGCCGTCTCTCCAGCCCTGGTTTTCATTCTTAACTGCCCCTATCCTTCTCATTCTCTGGTAGTGACACTGTGTACCCAAGTACAAATATATTTTCTCTTCAATTCTGGTTTATTTTCTTTAGCAGGCCGAAAACCAAATCAGATTGGTTATAATTCTTACAAGAACAAAGGTCTCACCTTTGGGTGACTCTCAGGCTGTGTGAATTTGATATCCCTCATGGATCTCTGTTGAGGACGCTGCAGTGTGGTGGTAGAATGGACAAAAGGGAGCTGCCACCCCTACAGTCCTGGACCTGGAGTGATGTGGATGCACTGGCCAGGTGAAGGACTTCGGTTCCTCCCTCAGTGAAGACATGTACACAGTGCCAGGAAGCATCTGTGAGCATGAGCCCCGGTTCCCTAGCCGCCTCTCCTCTGTGAGTTTTGGGCTCCAGCTACCTTGGACTAACAAGGCTAGCTCACTCTATGTGTTAATTAGCAAAGGCCTTTGTTTTTGTTTTGAGACCGATTCTCAACTTTGTGGCCTAGCCTGGCCTTGACGTCTTAGCCATTCTTCTGCCTCGACTTCCAAAGTGCTGACATGACAGACATGAGCCACCGTGCCTGGCTGGGACTCTTAACTTTGGTCTTTCCCCCTTCTCTTCATCGTATGTTTCTAGTTCATGTTCTACACAGTTGAGCACCCATGCTGTCTGGCAGGTCAGAAACAGCTTTGGATCAAGTAGCACCCCATACTGAAGCTCAACTCTGCCACTAATTTACTATGTAATCTTAAGTGACTCACTTTCCACTCTGCCCATCCTCGTCCGCAGGACAGACGTCGTCGCTGTACCTGTTCTTTCTGCCCTCATTCTGTCATTTGCATACTCATTTCCTAAGAGATGGTGTGAAAGTGCCTTGTATTGAAAGTGCCCGAGGACAGACAGCTCTTGGTAATAGTTAAGGTTACCTTTAATTGAGTGCTTGGTGTGCTTTTCCTCCAGTCCAGCTTAGTCTTTCCTCCTCAACCTTGATGATGCACACCATCGCCTCATCTTTTGACTGGGGAAGAAATGGCTTACAGAGGCCAGCCCTCCACAGAGAAGAAAGTGGCAGAAACAGGCCTTTTGGTATATGGTTGCATGTGTGTGCTTGTGTGTATATGTATACACTTAAGTATATGTACGATATAAATATACTGTGGAGTTGTCAGTGCCTACAACCCCAAGACACCCTGCACATGAGGTCTGGCTGAGCCCTGTGAGGCCCTGCCTGGTGTTTCCAGATCTTGCTCGGTTGTGAGCATTTTGTGTAGAGTGAGCACTTGGCTGGACTGAGTTGGCCTGCACTGTGCCTTTGGGCAAATCCTGAGTACTGGGCAACACCCTGGGTCTTGGCTGGGTGTACCTGATGGTTGCTTGGGTACAGGCAAGAGCTCTTCATAGAAAGGCAAGGTCAGGAGACAGCAGTGGGGTCCTGACAGTGGGCAATGTGTACCCTGGGCTACACAAAGTTCACACGCTGTTGACTGAGTGCCAAGGAGTCTGTCTGGGCGGTGCATGGAGGACACACTTACAGATTTAGTAGAGCCTTTGTAAGCCCTGGGGAGGTGGGTATCCTGGCCACAAGTGGGTAGCTTGGGACCCAAGACTCCTGGCTTCTATGCTGCACACTCCTTCCAATGCCGGGGGTATGCTAGGGGAGTGTTTTGGACATTATTTCTAGTCTAGTCCCAAAGCACACAGAACATACTGTTTCCTAATTGCCTACCCCCCCCAATTCAATGATTTTGAAGTGTTGGGTTTGAAAACTCCCCCTGAGAGCCTGCTTTAGTGCATGCAGAGGGAAGATATTGGAACAGGAAGTCTGTAGAAAGAGCGGTTTCATCTCCAGGACCTTGTGCCCTGGAGCAGAGTCAGCAGGGTGTCATTTCCCTATTGGTTATTCCAGGAGACTGAGTGTTAGGTGAGAATGCACTTTCTAGAACCTTCTATTGAGAATGACAGGAGTACCCTGGCAAGTGCCAAAAGTGCATGGATATTTGTCTTTTACCATAAGCAGGTAGCTTCTGGTGCAGACTGTAGACACATGAGGTCCTTAGAGTGAGACCCCGAATTTGGTGTCATTTCAGCTCCAGAGGGACATGGGGGGGGCTGGGTAGCCCGCTTGCTCTGGGATGGCTTGCTTTGTAGATACAGGATACTGCTGCCTGTTCTATAGGAGCTTTCCAGATTACTTCCCCATTGTTGATGCTGGAGAAGCCCTGGCAAGGGGTGGGTATTGGAAGAAGGGCATCCTGCCGCCTTCTATGTGCTGTGTGATTGGGGAGTCGGGAGGCCTGGTGAAGCCTGCAAGTGGAGGCAAGTTTCACATGACTGGGAAGAACTCAGGAGGAAGTCTTTGGACCACTGACAGGTGGGTGTGGTGGTGTTGGTCTTGGTGGTAGACTGCCTCTCTCCTTTTAGAGGTTTGCCTAGGAATCTTTCCTGCTGACTCTGGAACTCAGAGACTTCCAGAGGTAGCTCTGCTGGGAGCCTCTCAAGGGTCTCAGACTGTCTCCTGGTGTTTATGGCTTCGTGGGCTGCCTAATTATATAAAGAGGTTACGTTTCTCTGGCCTCCAGCCCTGGGAAAGGTTCTGCCCAGTGACTCACCTGAGGCCTGCAGCCGTGTGTGCGCTCAGGCGCACAGGCGCGCTCAGGGTCTGCGGCCATGCCTGCACAGCCCTGGCGTTCTCTTTCCACCAGGCTTTCCTTTGACTTCTGCAGCAGTGGTAGAAACATCTGGGAAACCTGCTTACCTCTTGTTTGCATCTCCCTCCCTTTCTGGATGTCTTCTCCCTTCTGAACTGCACATCTGATGTTCTTTGTATCCCTGGCTTAGACGCATGCAGAAATTATTCCTTTCTTTGTCCTAGCCTTGTCCCTGACTTCCTTGTGGCCCAGGTAAGTAGTTGAACCTCTGGGCCTGTGATATCTGCTCCAGGACCTCTTCCTTCCCACTGCTGCGTCTTTAAGAGTCATGTGCTAGTAGAGAGACCTTGTCTTGGGATGGGTGAAGGTAACCCTGCAGAACCTCCCAGACTGCTTTTGCTTTGTCCTTATTCCTTCTGGGGACTCATCAGAGACAACTGGCTGCTCCAGGGGTCTCAAGAGAGACCACTCTAGAAACAGAGGTGAGGCAGGTTTTCAGATCTGTGCTCTTGGCATTCATTGTGGGAACTAGAGTGGATGAAGCCCTCTGGGTCAGGTCAGACTGGGGGTGGAGGCCAGGTGATGTTCTCTGCACCCACACCCAGGCACCCTGGCATCCTCCCCAAGGTCCGCTCATCAGCAGGAATGAAAGCTGTGCCGGGCAGGTTGGGGCAGTGGGCAGGTGGGCGTGTTTATCACTGCGCTCATCAGCTGAGTCATGATGCCAGGCCCCATGAATCCTCCCTGGAGACTCACCCAACCCACCTTGACCCACTGGCGCCCACTGGCATGAGGTGGGGCAGGGCAGTGAGACAAGACAGGCCTCGGGGGGCAAAGGGGAGTTCATTGTCTTCAGGTGTTCATGACCTATCCTGGCTGTGTCACGGGGCTTGTGGGTGTCTCAGGTACCACCTGGGTCTCTGCTGCTCCAGGAGGATTCTGCCTTAAATGCCAACCTGGCTAGAGTGCCTGTTGGGGGTACCCAGGGAACGCACCAAGGGAGAGTGCCCATCTGTGGAGTAGACCCACCATAGTAGACCAGAGACAGTGGTGAAGGGCATTTGAGACTCAGCCCTCTCCTGGGTCTTTCTGGCCAGCTGGAGGGTTTTATCTCAGAGTTCCACAAGCCCTCATAAGATCCACTTGGGAGCCTAGACTGTGAAGCAGACTTCTCTCAGGCTTTTAGACTGGCCAGCTTTTTGGCTATGGAGAGTGCTTGGGGAGGGTCTCATAGATGGGGCGTCAAGAAATACAAGATGGCCTTGTGCCTCTGTCTCCAAGGATGGTAAGAGAACCCTTCCAGTACAATGACAGGGACGAGACACCTTTATCTTTCCCACTTAGGTCTATCCCAGATTTTTCTGTGGCCACAGAGGCCCCCTTCTGTCTCATGGAAGGGCAGCAGCTGGGCCTGACGCCTGGGTCTGCTCACCTATAGCCATTGGGCAGACCAGGTGAGGGGGGACCCAGAACTGGCAGGCTGAGAGCACAGGATGTTAATGCTAGTCCTGGGGTAAGAGGATAGAGTGAGGACCACTCCCCCCCTAGGATGGGGCTTCTTTGGGGGAACTTGGAGGCTGATATCTACCTGTGGCATCCAGTGTGTGCTGGTCCTTGGTTGCCATACAGGAGTGGCTAAGGATGTTCCTGGGGCTTCACTGGTTGGGGACATGATTGTATCGGAGGGGCACAGAGTGACGTTAAGATATTCTCTGCAGCAGCCCTTGGCCTCGCTGCTGACCCGGAAGCACTCAGACCTTGGAGGTCCAGGTTCCTAGGAGAGTTCCAGGTGGATATGGGGGTCAGGTTTGGGCTGGCAAGGCCCCAGGCTGTAGAGTGTCTAAGACCGTTGTGGGAGTGTGGAGGTTGACGTCATTTCAGCTTCTCCCAGAGAAAACTGAGGGGTGTGGTGCAGTGTTAGGATCACCTCTGTCCTAGGATGGCATGTTGGGGAGGGATGGGGCTCTTGTTTCCGGGCCCTAGGTTTGGTCTGTGGGCTGTGTGGTCTCTAGGTTCTCCCCTACCTCCCTGCCCTTCCACTCTGAAGGGCATTCCAAGTAGGCACCGCGTTCCCTCTGTTCCCCCACCCCCAGGAGGAGGCTGGCCTGGATTGTAACTTCCTAGAAGTGGTCTTGAGGACTCCATTGGTGGATTTGAGGCAGGACAGGCCGGGCATCCACTGGACTCACCAGCCACCTGTCTTTCCACAGAAGTCTGGGTCTGCCTATCTTTGGGTGTCCAAGCTAACTCAAATCTTCGGGGCTTGAATAAGGGGCTCCTGGAGTATTAGCTGGCTCCTTCACCAGGGCTGGCCTAAACCCAGGGTAGGCTGGAGAGAAGTATAGGGTAGAATCTGGCCCACCCGGACCACATCCTGGTTTTATTGGTTCCTTTACCATCTTGCATGTAACTCTTCTAAGCCTCAGTTTTCTCACCTGTGAAATGGGGTCATAATATCCTGCCTGGAAGGACTTTTGAGAACGCAAGTGAATATGTGAAGTGGTTGGCATTCTCTGTCGTCTGGCGGGGGCTCAGACTACAGGAGTACTGAGTATGGCCTACTGTGTACAGCACCCCCAGCGTCTGTGCCCGCGTAGGAGGGTGCAGAGTCTCCTTCATGTGAATGGCCCTCCTGGTCTTGCCCCGGGTGTCACAGGGTCTGCAAACACGGCTTTTGTCCTTTCTCAGGAGCCCAAACCTTTTCTGACAGTCCAGACTTTCATCTTCACTGAGTCTCTATATGAGGCTGGGCCCTGACATGAGCTGCATGGACTGGGCTATCAAAGGGGGAGGAAGTGGAGGAAACACAGGCACCAGGGAACGATGGCAGGGGCTTGCGGGAGGAGCAGGGTTCCAGTTGTAGAGAGCTGTAGGTTACCTTGAGAGGAAGTAGGTTTTCTTTAGACGCTAACATACCTGGGCCAGAGTGCAAGGTGAGTGGAGGCCCTTGCCCTGAGCCCACTCAGTGCTGGTGAGGGCTGCTCTCTGTGGAGTAGGGCTCTGGGCTGCATTGTGATGATGACTGGGGTCTGGCGGAGCAAATCTGCCTGGCCTTTCTTCACGTTGACGCTGTGTTCTCTTAAACAAGTGACTGTCTCCTTTGCCTCAATTTCCACATTGTGTAAGATGGGTACAGCACAAGGGCCCAAAAGTGGCTTTAAAGACAGGTTAGCTAATTCAGGGAAAGTGCTCAAACCGGTACCCCGCATGTTACTCAAGAAAGAATGGCTGCCTATGACTGATTTCCTAAAGCCTAGATTTGCTTCTGTGCCTCATGTGACCCCAACAGCCTGGGTCATGTGACCGCTGGGTCAGGTCCTTAGTTTCTCTCACCCACTGCTGGCCCCAGGACCTAGGTAGCTGAAGGCTGCCCCTTATTCCCTGTTAGTCACCTTTGTGTCAGCTACAAAGACTGTGTATGCTTGTGCAAGCCTCCAGCCTCTCCAGGCTGTGAGGTGTCAGCGAAAGGGCCTAGGGTGTTTTGTTCCTGTGGGGCTGGGGCCAGTCCAGGAACTGAGGAACCCACAGGCTCCTCTCGGAGAGTCCCACTCCGCAGACTAGCCCACCCTGCCCGGGACTCCTCCCAGCGTGCTCTGCCTTCTGCTTGCTTCCCAGTGGCTTCAGTGACTTTTCTGTCTGAATTGTACTTTATGTGAGAGGGGGAAGGCACAGACATCTTGTAGTTCAAGAGGGAAGGGGAAACGTAGTATATTTCCTGGGTGTTTCTGTGACCTGCCTTCTGATAAAGGTTGTAAAGACGTTTGCTCTTGGTGTCTTCTAGTCTCCCTTTTATAATCTTTTCCCATCGGTTACAGCTCCTACCCAACTGCAGAACCCCAGTTCCAGAATTAGCCCCTCCCCCATAGGAAACAGATTGATTGCTCCAATGTGAATGACTAGTACCCCTTAGCCCCTCCCACGGGCATTTTAATTTTTGGGAGGGCATTGCGCAACTGCAGGGATGCAAGAAGAAAGATTTAGTGGTTAGAGTTGGAGTCCCCAGCCTCCCAGCTGGAGCCCTGGCTGCTGCAGGTGTGTCAAGTTTCTGCCTCTCTGAAACCCAAGGACACTTTATTTAGCCAGTTCAGGGGCCAAATGGCCAGAGAAGTCCATGAGGCACAGGTGTCGGGTCCCCATGCCCTGCTGAGTCTATAATCAGCTAGGTAGCAGTTTTTGGGGGTGCTGGAAGCCTAGGAGTGATCATGGTGAGGGTTTCTACACTGCTCTCTATCCCCCAGCCTCTCAAGTCCCTTGGCCCTGGCCAGCAAGATGTACCCAAGGGAAGCCGAGAGGACCCAGTTTCTCTTTAGGTAGCCTGGGGTCAGTACGATGGTGGGGGGGTGGGGGACAGTGCAAATCCTTTGATTCCAGTCCTCTCAAGCAGCCTCCTGGGCCATCATGCTCTTTGGAAGTGGCAAGAGATGACATCAAGTCACTGTGCCCAGTGTCTCTGCCCCCCACCTCCCACCACTGTTGGATGTCATGTTTGCTGTCTGCTGCCCATCGCTTCAGTCACGGTGGTGTCTGGTTGCCCCTTGGTGAGCTGACCCGCCCAGCCGGAGAATGTTTAGTATACAAGTCGTAGGTTGGACCCTGGAAGCCCTCTTGCTATCATTCTGTCAAATCCCTGTGGTATATAGATGGGTAGCCCAAGTCAGGTTTGTTCCAAGAAAGGAGCGCCCAGATTATAAGACATCTTTTTGTCCTTCCCCCCTTTTTTTTTTTGTTTTTTTTGAGACGGGGTTTCTCTGTAGCTTTGGAGCCTGTCCTGGAGCTAGCTCTTGTAGACCAGGCTGGCCTCGAACTCATAGAGATCCACCTGCCTCTGCCTCCCGAGTGCTGGAAAGGCGTGTGCCACTGTGCCACCATCGCCACCTGGCTAAGACATCTTTTTTTTTTTTTTGCTCTTTTGGGTTTTCTCATTTTCTCTTAGCATATCCGGCTGGTCGGGGCCAAAGGGCTTAAAGTGAGGTGGCTGGCAGGCAGGAGTGGGACATAGGTTCTATCTGGCTCCCTCCAGGAGCAGTAAGAGGCTAGCTGGGTCTTGGCCAGGTGCCCTTGCTCTACACTGACTGAAATCTCGCCCTGCCTGTCCTAGCTGGGTTCTGGCACGAGGGAGCTGTGGAGGAACTGGTCTTCCAGCCCCAATGCCACACCCAGCTCTCAGCTGAGCCTGCTCAGAGGCTAGTCCTGGCATGTGGACTGTAGGGCAGGTGCCAGCCCCACAGGGAGGTGTGGGCATCAGGGTGTTTGAGTGACACTGACCTATTGTGGGCCCCGAGATTGGAGGTATGGTACAGGGAAAGGGCCTAGCGCTGGGATACTTGGCTGTGGCATTGACCTTGGTTTGCCCTCTGGTGTTACACTAAAGGGAGATGCTGACCAAAAGGGGTTATTGAAGGATACCGTCTTTGCACTCTGCCCATTCCCAAGAGTCCCCAAGACACACACAGGATGACTAGCAGGTATAGAGCAGTGATGGGGATTGCTGAGGTGGTGGAATGTGTGTGCACCCAGGGGATCCTGGGAAATTGGTCCTGTCAGTGGAAATGGTGCCAGGGTCTGGGCCTTGGAGGTGCTTCGGGGTCCTGTGCTCCCTAGCGAGGCAGCTGATACTTCTCTTTACCTGTCTGTCCTCACCTTGGCCCCACCCTGGGTTGGGCCTCTCCCTCCCTCCCTACTGGGTCACCAGTCACCTTCTCTGCAGGTCCCAGCTTGACTGTTGGTAGAGAGACAGAAAGCTGATAAATCATGGTGCCTGTCAGCCGGAAATTTGGGTGTTGCCTCAAGGCACCAGTGGGGGCCCTCCCTCCTGGAGGTGGCTTTAGGAGGGGCGGGGAGAGGGGGTTCCGGATCTTGAGGCCTCCCTATCGTTTCTCAGGTCCCTGAGAGAGAAGTGAGGGACTGGGCATCAACCCAGCATGAAACTCTGGCCTCTGTCCAGCGTGACACGTGAGAGCCTTAAAAGAATTCAGGATTATCCAAACAAGCCACGTTATTCCCTACCCACACAATGGGTCTAAAGACACAGGGAGCTGCTCAGACACCCAGCGTGGGAGTAGTTGAGCTAGGACTGTCCCAGAGACCCTCGTTGGAGATGTTTTGGGACAATCCACCCTATCGCTACATGCTCCCAGCACTTCATCTACGACTGAGGAAAAGGTGACCATGGGAAGGAGAACAGTCAAGACCCCAGGCTGAAGACTACCAGGATAGGAGGGAATTTTAACCACGTTCTTTCTTGTCTGCTCTACCCGCCTGAAGAAACATTGCGCCTTGTAGCACAGCTGCCCCCGAGGCCCATCTTTTACCTTTGGGGCACCCTGGGATAGCTCATTGTCGCCAGCATCCTCCCACTGATGTTGGTCACATTGCACTATGGGGCAGCTAGTGTGAGGGTGTTGGGCTAGGAAGCCAGCTACTTGGGAAAAACAAGGTTGTTCCTGGTCGGCCCTGGCAGGAAGGAGGTCCTTGGTTTCCTCAGTGAGTTCAAGAGCCTTTGTGGGGTGGGGTGGAAGAGCCTTTGGAAGATTGAATGTTCCCTCAGCTCCTTGGTGAAGTAGGCCCTCCTTACACCATGGTGTTTGACGGCTAAGAGTGAAGGCATCAGAAGTAAAGAATAATCTAGCGCCTTCCCAGGTTGCTTTGCTCCTAGCTCTGGTGTACCGAGCTCTTTTGCCCGCTTGGTGCCTTGTCTTTGAACACTGAGTTCAGTCAGAGAACTGGAGTTGAGGTCTTGCCTCCCTCAGCTCCTGGGCACGGCACCTGTAAGTGTACCCTTGTCTCGTCAGATGACTGCTCTCAGAGTACAATCTGACATTGTGGTAGTTCTTGGGGTCCCTGGAGACAGGTGGTGGTTTGGATGTCATTCTCTGGTCATGTGTCCAGTTGCACAGAGGGAGGTGAAATCTAGAATTCCGTATAGCTCAGAGTCCTCAGCACCCCAGAGCTGTGAATTCTGGGGGGAGAGGACTTCCTCATAGCTCTTAGATCCTTAGGTCTAACCAAGACACTGGGGTAGGGGTAGATCTCTTGTATACCGTGAACCTGCTTGAAGCCCCTGGGGTGCTGGCTATGGCGTGGAGTCTTGGCTGGATGAGAGTGAAAGGTGTTTATCCTGGTGTGCCTGTGGGGCCCATGTATCCCTGCCCTTCTCAGCAGTGCGTCCTGATTGGACGGAGATCGTGTGAATGGAGCCTGGGCTTCTGGAACAGGTGTGGAGGTCCCAGACTAGCTGGGATCCAGGCTGCCTGGGAATGGCTGTGACCCAACTGCTTTGATAACAGCGACTCTTTGTCACTGGCTGTCGTGACTAATGGGGCTTGTTGATTCAATGACTAGGCTCCCACCCACGGAAGCTGGGGCTTCTGTTATGGTACCAGGCAGCCACAGACAGCCCATAGTTCTCCCTCCCTTTCCCACTCCGTGACCAGACGTTCCCAGCACTGCCCAAGTGAACTGTCTTATTCTCTACTGGGGCTCTCCCTATCCCAGCACCTGAGGCTTCTCCTTCCTGAAGCCCCTGTAGTGAGGCGCTGGGTATGTGCTGGGAGCTCTGTTAGGCCCAAGCCCAGTCTATTCCTTCACTTGTTTATACCCTCAAGTTCTCCAAGGTGATGATTACAGAGTTTTGAAGTTACATTTAATATCAAAATTCTGTGACCTTAAAATTTTTCTTTTGTCACATCCTGTTTTGTGTGTGTGCCTATTTGTGTGTGTGTGTGTGTGTGTGTGTGTGTGTGTGTGTGTGTGTGTGCATGCGCAGACATGCATGTGGAGGTCAGAGGACAACTTGGGGAAGTCAGTTCTTTCCCCCTACCATGTGGGTCCTGGGGATGGAACTTGGGTGGTCAGGCATGGAGGTGAGTGATTTACCTTTAAAACACAAAGTATCCAGCCCTATGGAGTCACTAATGCTTTGCAGTATGATTTAGGTACCACTGATACGTTAGTAGTACCTTAGGGTGCTGATTGGAAGCCACGGATACCTTTGTACCCAGTGGCTGCAGACTAGTGGGTGGGTGGGGGCCAGATGGGCATCCTCTCCAAAAGTCCATAATCCCTGAGCCTCTCGGAGATGCCCAGTTGGTACTGTGCTTTGGGGCACAGCTGAGGTGGATTCATACTCAGGATGCCACGACAAAGTGCTGAAATACAGACTTCCCTCAGCCCTAAGCAGCCAGAACATAGGACTCCATCAGACTGCAGTGACTCCCACTGAGGGTGGCCTTCCTTCTTGTCAGTGTGGGTGTGGGAGCTGGCAGGAAGTGGCTCCGTTAAGCATCCCAGCCAGCCTTCTGCCCACAGCTCCCAACATGCTCTTTGGCAATGGCTTGCAACTGGAGGTGAACTCTCTCCTGTACCTTGTCCTGACCCACGTTGAGTCAGGACCTAGTGTGTACCTGGTACCCACCTGGATTGCTAGGCAGGGCTAAGCCCACATCTTGCTTCCTGGTGGTACAGCTGTGAAGAAACTGAGGCCATTTTGCTTGAAGCAGATGGATTCAGCCAGGGGAGGTGGTCCTTAGGACTGGGGGTGGGGAAGAAAGAATTGTTCTGTACACGGCGTGGGGGACACTTGGCTAGATGGCCTTGGGTAGGTCCTTCACCCTGGGAGGGGCTGTTTCTTATCTGTCAGAGATGCTAATCTCAGGTGGACCTGGAGGAGCTGCAGGGGAGAGGTGCTGGAATCAGAGAGTGCTGGAAATTCTCTTCAGCAGGGAGGGAAAACTGAGGCTTTTACCTCTTTTTTTTTTTTTCCTGTGCTGGGTCCCTGACTTGGGTATCTCAAGAGGGTCCTTGCTACACAGCCCCAGGGGATGACTGAAGCAGATGTCTACGCCCCATGTTTCTGCCCCCAAACCTCTAACTTTGAGTTTTCAAGTAAGCCAGCTTCCAGGCTCTTTGCTTCAGTGGGAGGGAGCTAAGTGGCCCTGAGTTTCATGGCCCAGACCATGAAAATTTTTCTTACAATGAGGTCCCTGCTATATTCTTTGAAAGTTGTGTGTATGTGTGTGTGTCTCTACACACCTGTATCCATGTGTGGTGTACATATACCACAACAGACATGTGGAAGAGGTCAGGCAAACTTACAGGAATCTTTTCCTGTCTTCAGTGGAGTCCCAGGATCAAAGTTAGGTCACCCTTACCTGCTGAGCCATCTAAACAGCTGATTTTTTCGAGGCCCACAGAGGAGAAAGAGAAGACTGACTTGCCTTTACCTCCCTGAGTGAGTGGCAAGAGATGGGAGACTCAATGGGAGTTTCTTTATCCCTAGACATCCCTAACAGTCTTGGAAGGATCCAGGTCAGAAGCCATACTGGGGAGGGCCCTTATGAGCCCTCAAGAACACAATAGGCTTCTAAATGGTACCTGAAGTTGCATTGAAAACTCCAGTCAGCTGGAACTAGGGGAATCAGGGTTCAGGCCACCTCCCCCTCCCCTCACCCCGATTTCTTCACCGGCCGAGATTTTTTTCTTCCCTCCCCTGTGATACCACCATGAAGGTCCCAGCTGAGGGTGGAGATGGGGCAGTCAGGGAATTGCTTCTCTTCCCTTAGCAGAGGTCAGGGGGTTATAAGATGGGGTTACCCCCCCACACACACACACCCACACCCATTCCCTGACCTGGACCTGGATCTGGTTTGCTGGTTTCAGTAGAGATTTGCTTTAGAAGCTTGTTGTGTAAACAAGATCATAGTGTTGGATAAACTCAGCAAAGCCAGGGGGAACAGATTACTTCCCTGTGAAGATCCCATGTTATCTAGCTCTAAGAGAAGCCCTCCCTTTTGGGAAGTTGCTGGCTTTGGGGACTTCTCTATGGAGGGAGGAGGCTAGCTGCCTTATGTGTGCCTGGACCCCACCCCAGTATATATTCGCAGCCTTAGCTACCTCACATTGAATAAGGTCTGCACCCCTGGTTATGACTTAGGCTGGTCTAGTTGGATCTGGGACCTCTGGCCTATCTCCAGTTCTCCCTCCCACAGAGGGAGTCCGTGGGTTAGGAAAGGGTGGAGTTGGGACCTAGAATGAGGAAGAAGTTATAATCTTGGGGTCTGTTCCCATCTGGAGGGTGCTGTTCTCTAAGGAGGCAGTCACAGAGACGGCTACCACAGGAATCTGGGGTACCACCTGGAGTAGCATAGGCATGATGTGGGTTGACATGTGAGGGGGTGGACTCTTAATTGACCTATGGATGGGTCAAAATGAACTTCGTCTACTGCAGTGGGTTCTCAACCTGTGGGTCGCAACCCCTTTGGGGTCGCAGACCAGATATTTCCATTACGATCCATAACAGTAATATAATTATAGTTATGAAGTGGCAGCAAAATAATTTTATGGGCGGGGGTCATCGCAGCACGAGGAACTGTCTTAAAGCATCACAGCACTGTGCTGTAACTGCTCATCGGAGTTGAACCCCAGTGAATCAACTGTCTTTGAAGTTGGGCCTGTCTAAGCTCAAAACCTTTGTCCCAAGGGAGGAGAGCTTGCTTTTGCTTTGTGCTTCTAAAGGAAGTTCAGTATGACTAGCAGCTTCTACGCACACGGAACTGCCCTCAGGAGCCTGTAGGGCTTACACAGATTTCCCCCGCTTCCCCAACAGCCCTGCCTGACTTTCCCTGCTCTGCTCTATTCACGAGTGAGGCCAATAGGGCTCTCTGGGTCCTGCCGAGCTTCCTGGACCAGGGTGACCCTGTTTCCTTGGTGCTAGCTTCAGCTGCACCGCTCTGGATGTTCTGTAGAGGCTTAGTGAACCGGCTCTCTCCTGCCTCCTCTTCTCTTGAAATTCCATCTTGATCCTATGCCCTCCTGTTCATACAAGCCTCCTGGCACCGGAGGTGGCCACGGACCCCAGAGTCCCTCACCACAAGCTGGGCAGCTCTCACTTATTACTTAGAACAATGGGCACAAATACTTGTTACCTGCCGAGGCTGTGTGTTCCACTCACAGAAATTCCGTGACCCTTTTGTAGTGCGGATGTTAATGCTGGCATCCATTTTACAGGTGGGGAAACTGAGGCCGTAAGATGCGTAGAGACATTCTTAAGGCCACTCAGTTGGTGAATGACAGAGGTCGGGGGGTCTCAAGGGCCTTTAGTTGAGCCATGCACTTCTTTTTCTGTTTTATTGAGACAAAAGTCTCTCTATATAGCCCTGGCTGGCCCAAAAAGCATGTAGACGAGGCTGGCCTCAAATTTGCTGCAATCTTTTATGTCTTCCTCTTGAGTATCAGGATTATAGGCATGCACCACTCCTCCCAGCTGTTCTGTTTTTTCTTTTTTACTCCATTCTTTGTTCTGGTCTGTGCTGGGGCCCTTGAAAGATGGTCTGTACTGAGCTGGGTTATTTGGGCTCCCACATCTCCCCTGCCGGTCACTTACTTACCTGGGCCTTCTGTACCTGGTGTCCTGGAACCAGTGCTGGCAGCCGCCATGGGCCTGACTCTCTGCCCCTTTCCCAGCCTGCCTAGCCGGGGGTGGTGTTCCACATCCCCCATCCCTGCCAAAGTCCTGTGGGATTGTTTGCGCTCCACCACCTGCTCCCCCTTGGAGCTGGAGCCGGCAAGGCAGGCCACATTCCTGCAGCTGCTGTTGCCAAGGAGAGCCCATCCCAGGCCTACGGCCCATTCACTGGAGCCTCCTGAATGCAGGAGTCTTTTCAGATTAGCGTTCACTGTCCCCGGCCCAAAGGGCGCCCCGGCCTTTTTTCACTAAAAAGACCAGGATATAGTCCTTCCTGTGGTTGAGAAACCGGTCCTTGTGACCAGGCCTGGAGCCACCCTGTGTGGGCAGAGCTGCCTCAGCACAGACAGCTCACCATGCCAGGCCTGGCCCTGCTTCTCATTCTTGAGGCTTCTGTGCCCACACCCCAGGGTCTAGCTCAACCGGATGCTGGTTTTCTAAGTATAAATTATTTCTGGGGGGATTGTGAAAGCTCCCCACTGGTGGCCCCCAAGCATGATTCTCAGGGTGGGATCAGCCTATGAGTTTCACAGGGATCGCAGTTTGTGTTCCCTGACTAGACAGAGTACCCTGGGGTCCCCATACTTGCACCTCTGCCTGGCACCAGGTTGAGTGGCTATAGCACTGGGGATATGAGCAGGACGAGGGGCTTCCCGGAGCTGAGCGCTGCATGCAGTGCTTTCTTGCATGTGTCACTGGGATGGTTGGCTGAGCCTGCTCAGCTGCCCCAGATGGGAACTCAGGGATTTTGGGTATTGGCTAAGCTTCATCTCAAACCCCTTTTTGATCTTTTCCAGCAAATCGTGGCTGTAAATGTACCTCCTGAAGACCAGGATGGCTCTGGGGATGACTCTGACAACTTCTCTGGCTCAGGCACAGGTAAGGCGGACCCAGAACCCTGAGATGGCTACAGGTCATGGCTGAGCAGGCAGTCACTTAGCTTTAGTGAGCCCCCTTCCTTCCCCATCCCGCCCTCAGCCATCGGAGTCAGAGGGACAGTGCCAAAGGGAAGAAGCTGGTGTCCAGATACACACAATTTAGTTAAGGGGAACCCCCAGAGAAAGAAATGGAGTGGCTCCAAGACGCCATGGGCAGCGTCTAGAGACAACCCTTGGAGAAGGAGTTGGACTCCACTGAGCCTTGGTGTTTCCATCTGTGAGATGGGAATACTTTGACCCAGAGGCTCTTGGGAGCTGCAGGTAGCACAGAGTCTGCTGGCTATAGAGTTGCCCTCACCTCCTTCCCTAGATACCATCAGTCTGGGGGAAGAGAAGGCTTTTTGTTGCAGCTAGCCCAGGAGGTCTCCCCCAGGACTGAGGTGGGGGATATTCAAAAGGGAAGTTCGGGTAGCAGTGGGAAGCGAACCAGAGCAAAGGGCTGGGAGATAGGAGATAAGATATAGCCATGTATTCCTGGGCCTTTGGGGAAGAGGGCAGGGTAGATGTGTGTCCTGGGCTAAGGTCCTATCATCTATGGTACCATAGCCCATTCTCCCAGCAGAGCCCCTTCCCGGATTCCTGGGATCTTCCTCACAGCCAAGAGAGCAGGCTGCAAAAGTGCATCTTTTGTGGTCTTGTTTGTTCACCCTGGGGGACTCAGGCCTCCATCTCCTCATAGCATGAACTTGTCAGGCTTGACACTCAGGCACCTCCCTACCCTGACACCCCCACTTCTGACCCCGTAGGTGCTTTGCCAGACGTCACTTTGTCGCAGCAGACGTCTTCCACTTTGAAGGATGTGTGGCTCCTGACAGCCACACCCGCAGCACCAGAGCCCACCAGCAGGAATGCCGAGGCTGCCTTCACCTCCATCCTGCCAACTGTCGAGAAGCCCGAGGAGGGAGAGCCAGTGCTTGTGGCAGTGGACACTGGCCTCACCGCTCAGGACAAGGAAATGGAGGTCACCACCAGGCCCAGGGAGACCACACAACTCCCGATCACCCAACGGGTCTCAACAGTCAGAGCCACCACAGCCCAGGCTATCACATCTCATCCCCATAGAGATGTGCAACCTGGCCTCCATGATACCTTGGTTCCCACAGCACCCGGCCAGTCTGACCATCAACCTCCAAGTGCGACAGAAGGAGGTACTTCTGTCATCAAAGAAGTTGTCGAGGATGGAGCTACCAATCAACTTCCTACAGGGGAGGGCTCTGGCGAGCAGGTGAGTGGCTTTGTATTTCCTGGATGGCCACTAGTACCTGGCATCTGGCACCTTTCATCCTAATGTCCTTTGCCCTTTAAAGCATATTGTAGTCTTCACCACAGTGATGGAGTAACAGGGTCCCACCTTCCTCCTGGCCCTGAACAAACTGATTACAAGATCAGCAGGAGGCTCCTTAGACATCACTCAAGAGCTAGCCACCCAACGTTATACCAGGATGACTTTTTTCTCTTAGAGCATCCTGGGATTTTCATACAGAAATGGGTGCTTTGTGTCACTCGGGGTGGTATCTGTGCCTTGGGCAGCCAAGGTCCCGAGTATGATTGCATTCCATGACAGATGGTGGCATAGGTTGGATGTGTCTGATGTAGGGTGGGAGGGGAACCACAACAGGGTATGGCAGTGTTCCAGGTTGCTATTGTGTCAACGGCTCCAGCCCAACCTGATCCCAGCTTGGCCTCTTGCAGGACTTCACCTTTGAAACATCTGGGGAGAACACAGCTGTGGCTGCCATAGAGCCTGACCAACGGAATCAGCAGCCAGTGGATGAAGGAGCCACAGGTGCCTCTCAGGGCCTTTTGGACAGGAAGGAAGTGCTGGGAGGTGAGTCTTTCTTTCAAGTAGATAAGAGAAGGCAGACTGTGGCTCTGTGGTAGTGTGGGGTACAGCCATCCTTAGCTATGGGGTGGCAAAAGAGAAGGGGTGACTACGGCCTAGACCATTTCCTGTGTTGTCCATAGCTGCTTAACTGAGCCAGCCTCTGTCCACTCCCTAGGTGTCATCGCTGGAGGCCTGGTGGGTCTCATCTTTGCTGTGTGCCTGGTGGCTTTCATGCTGTACCGGATGAAGAAGAAGGACGAAGGCAGCTACTCCTTGGAGGAACCCAAACAAGCCAATGGCGGCGCCTACCAGAAACCCACCAAGCAGGAGGAGTTCTACGCCTGATGGAGGAATGGTTCTCCCCCCCGCCCCTGCCACTCACTAGGCTCCCACTCACCTCTTCTGTGAAAAACTTCAGGCCCTGGCCTCCCCACCACTGTGTCGCCTCCTCAGCACCCAGACCCTTCCAGCTGGTCCTGCCCGAGCAGTCCCAGGGTGTGCTGGGAATTCATTCTACTTCTTTGACTTCTGCCTAGAAGCTTGGGCGCAAAGGGTTTCTTGCATCTGACCTTCCTACCACAGCCACACCTGATGTCCACTATTCTGACTTGGTTTCTCCAAACTGGAGGAGACCCAGCTCTGGAGAGAAAGGGGACCCAACTGCTTTGGACCTAGATGGCCTATTATGGCTGGAGGATCCGAGGGACAGGAGAAGGGCTTCAGTTGATATGCCATAGCACTTACCCATAGAAACCGCTAGGGTTGGCCGTGCTGTGGTAGGGGATGGAGTTCGGGGCTCCTTGGAATTCACTTCACATTGTGGGGAAGCCTACTTTAGATATCAACTTGTTTTTGCACATGTTTCCTCTAGTTTCTCTGTTCAGAACCCCAGTAGGCTTTACTTCTGGGGTAAGGCAAGTCAATCGACTGGTGTCCCTCACCTCGCTTCCCTAATCTACATTCGGGAGACAGCATCGGGGTCATTAAGACTTTTCGTTTTTATTTTTAAACCTAGAAGAACCAAATCCGGATGCCAAAATGTAGGCTTAGTTTGTGTGTTGTCTCTTAAGTTTGTCGCTCATGCGTGCAACAGGGTATGTATGAACTATCTGTTTGGTGGTCCATAAGTAGGCTGGCTAGTCCAGGATGCCGTGGGGTAGCCACCTCTTGACCAGTCATGCCTGTGTGCATGAACTCAGGGCCATGGCCGTGGCCTGGGCCACTGCAACATTGGACGAGCCTGTGTGAGAACTTAACTCCTAGAGCACAGTCGAGGGATGGAGGGGAGAAGACTGGGGTGGGGGAGGGGTGCCAAGGGTGTCTAAGACTCTCCCACTTTTGGTACCATCTCTGGTCACCTTTCTCCTGGAAGTTGACAAGACACATCTTGAGTATGGCAGGCACTGGCTCCTCCGTCGAGAACCAAGTTCACCTTCAGCCCCTGTGGCCCTGCCCCAGGCTGGAGTCAGAAATCCTTCCCAAAGAGCAAGAGTCTTTGCTTTTGGCAAAACGCTACTTAATCCAATGGGTTCTGTACAGTAGATTTTGCAGATGTAATAAACTTTAATATAAAGGAGTCCTATGAACTCTATTGCTTTTGCTTCTTCTCTGGGCTGGTGGTGTAGACGTAGCCAGCCTTTTCTCAGACCCTGGTAGCTCAGGGAAGCTTGGCTCAAGGCTATGTGCCTCCAATCTCTGAGGGGTAGGATCCTGGGTCCAGGATTCCTCTGATTTTTTTGTTTTTGTTTTTGTTCTTTTGGTCAAACTTCTTTTGGAAGTTGGTAGGTTCAGCCAAGGTTTTACAGGGCCTGATGTCCGCTCTTCTGAATGGTTTAAGTAGCCAGGACTCTAGTGTAACTTGGCCTAGGGCCACTAGAGTCACGCTTGGTTTGCAGAGCAGACACCTGGGACAGGCTTCCTCCCACGTGTTTGCTGGGACACTTCTGAGGACTCCTCGCTTATTTAGCCCAACGATGTTCCAGCTGCTGGCGAGGCTGCTCGGTGGCTCAGCTAGACAAAAGACCTCTTCCCTCTGTTTCGTTCCAGAACTTGTTGCCAGAACGTAATGGCTGGATGTGATGTGGGGTGGGGGTGGGGTCAGACCAGAGACAGCGCTCAGCTGAGAGCTTGTGAGACAGTGCCTAAGCCCCAGGCTGGGCTCATTCATGTAATTGCAATAAATGGTACGTGTCCATTTGGACAGCAGACTCTTTGGTGGTTGTGGAGTCTCTTCTTGGTTCGGCCATGTCCTACTCTGTCTGGATTTTGGAATGGGAGTTTAACTGACCTGGGTTCTGGGCTTGGTACCAAATAGCAACAGTTTCTGCTGTCCTCGCCCAGGCCCCAGGACAGGACTTTGGGCTTGCCTTTTCCCAGGACTCCCGGCTTTGCACCTGTCCAGCTCTCTAAGCGTGTAGTGCCAGCTCCAGCTGGATTATCCCTTTCCCTGGGGTCACGAGCACTCTGCTGTTGCTGAGTTTCAGGGTTTGCTGCTTGTTCTGTTTGCTCATTGTGCAATTCTTAAAACACTCTCACTGGCAAATGGTCTTATGGGTAAAGGCTTGCAATTATTGTCTGCACATTGGGGAGAAATGACAGCGAACGACTGGCAAACTGAAAACACACAACACTGAGGAATCCCCCAGATTAAGGGGCAGCTAGCTGTCTCCTCTTAGTCCCATCTGGTCCTGGGTGCAGCACAGCCCTGACACCAGCCATGTCCTTGGTGATGCAGGGCAGGAGGGACTGTACCTGTTGGTACAGCAGGGCCTATGGGCTCCGGTTGCTTAGCACAATAGCAGTCTCTTCCCATGCATTATACTCCAAGAGCAGAACTGGTGGCTGAGCCTAGTGTCACACATGCCTGTATTACCAGCGACTTGGAAGGGAGGAAGTTGGTAAGTTGAAAGTTTACCCAAGTTGCGGAGTGAGTTCAAGGTCAGCCTGGGCAAATAGCAGAGGCCCTCACTGTCTCAAAAGGAAAAGCAAATAGAAAGGCCAGCAAGATGGCTCAGTAGGTAAAAGGGTGCTTGCCACTAACTCTGACAACTTGAGTTCGATTCTCAGAACCACCTGAAGAGAGAATGAGCAGACTGCTGCAAGTTACCTTCTGACCTTTGAGTGCATACACACAAGCACCCTCCCCAGCTAAATAAACAAAATTATTTTTTCCTATTTAAAAAGTTATATGATGTGTTTTGATTATATTTTCCCCAATTCCTCCCCACATCCCTCCTCAACCAGCTTCTCTCTCCCAAGAAACAAAAACTCAAAACAAGCAACAAAACATCCCAACAAGAAAAAAAAAGTAAGTAAATAAGTAAAAACAGAGAAAAAACATGGGCCTGGGGCTTGCTTTGGTGTGTATGGTCGATATACCAGTACACTGCCATGCCGTTAGAGAACATTTATTTTCTTTTTCCCATCAGGTATCCATTGCAAATAGCCTCCTAATAGCGTTTTGGTAAGGGGTGGAACTCTGTGTCCATTTCCCTTTGTCCCTGAGTGATTTTGTGTGGTTTGAACTTGTACAGGTCTGGTGTGGGCTGTCAAAGTCTCTGAGTTCATACGTGCATCTGCCCCATCACGTCTGGAAGATGCCATTTCCTTGGAGTCATCCGCCACCTCTGACTCTTACATTCTTTCCATTTTTTCTAAGTAGAGCTCTGACCTTGAGGGGAGGGGTTTAGTAAAGATTAACCCATTGAGGACTGGGTGCTCCAAAGTCTCCAGCTCCGCATACTGTCCAGTTGCGGGTCTGTCTTCATTACCATCCACTGCAAGAAGCCACTTCTTTGATGACGGTGGGTGATGCCCTGACCTGTGGGAGATATATATATATATATGTATGTCATTAGGAGTCATTTTATGGCTATGTTCTTTAACAGAATAATAGCGAACCCACAACCCCTCTAGTTTCAGTTTCTTGGCTGTTTTAGCCGTGTCAGGCATGGGTTCCATCTCATGGAGTGAGCCTTAAGTCTGATCAAAAAATGGTTGGCTCCTCCCATGACATTTGTGCCACCGCTATACCAGTATATTCTACAGGCAGGTTGCTGTTGGAGGTCACAGGGTTTGCAGCTGTGTGATGTTGATGATGACTGTTTTCCTTCAGTATCCCGCGGAGCACCGTCCAGGACCGCGAACGCTAGTCAGCGGGAGTGAAGCCGCTAGTTGGACGTAGTCATCACAGTTTCTTCAGAAGTTGAAAATTTTTATTAAAAAAGTTTAAGCATAAAGAGGGCTGGTGATACGTAGTTCAGTGGTAGCACACTTGCCTATCTGGCATAAGCAAGACCCTAGCTCTAGTCACCATTACTGTCCGGAAAAACATTCCCTGAGGTCATTCATTTGTTCCTTAAACACCGAAAGCAAGAATGCTGGTTCTTCCCCAGCCCCTGAGCTCGGTAGCAAAAACAGTGATGGACTTGGCTTCTGAGCTATCCATTAATTTTATTAATTTATATTTTGCCCAAGACCTCCAGAAAGAAGCTAAGATGTGGATGGAGTTGTTTAAGCACAGACTGCCTATCCCCCACCTCACTCCAGTGTGCCATTGCCCCCTTTCCCACTTTTTCAAGACTCTTTTCTGTAGGGAGCCACAGGGCACATTTCTGTCCCTTCTTCCCCAGCTCCCGCAACCGGAATGAGTGTGCTAGTGTTCCACGTAGGAAGTCAGAGTCATGGAATTCCCCTTCGAGGGTTCTTCTGAGTAACTTTCTGAGCAGGGTTCGGCTGTATCATGTTCTTAATTTGCAGTTGGTTTCTGTTGGACTCGCAGCCTGGGCCTTGCTTGCCTCTGGGGTTTTGCTCCGAATGTCCTGTCACATTCAGAATGAAGATCCCGGACCTCTGTTCTGCTCTCAGGGATGCCAGAGACTGCAAAGACAAAGAAGGACAAAGCAGTGTCCATGGCAGAGTTCTGTGGAGGCTAGTGGTGATTGGAAGCACAGGGATGTTGGTCCAGCTCAGCGTCAGGGTCATTGGAGCTCACCTGGGCGGCCCTTGGACCGAGTCTGGAGGAGCAAAGTGCAAGTGGTCTCTGACATAGAGAAGAGGCCCTCCAGGAAGAAGGCCCACCTCAGCCGAAGACAGGGATCCAGATGCTCCTGCTGACTGGAAGGCTGAAGCCGGTGCAGGAAGGGCGAGACTGCAGTATAGTGACAGCTGTGGAAAGAGAAGGCCTTGCAGATGGGTGGGGGAGCATGGATGGAGGGCCTGGGTTCAGACATAGAGGCAGAACTATCAGGAGTTTTGAAGCCTGTTCCTGGAGGATTTTGCTCTCCCTTGTGAGCCTGAAGGGAGCCCAAAGACAAAGGGGTGAGATAAACATGCCTTCTGAACTAATGGTCTCGGTGAGGAGAGGTCACTGGGGGAGAGGGGACAGTAACCTTTGAGGTGAGCAATCTTGAGCCGTCTGCTGGTCTAGGCACTGATGGTGGTTGGTCCCAGAACAACACCTGGTAGGATAGGAAACACATGTAGGCAAACAGGCTGCAGAGGCCCAGAAATCATGGCCACTTTAGAGTATCCCATCCCCCTGTGCCTCTCAAGCTGTCTATGTTCCTCTTGTCCAGCTTGGCTCATGAAACCTCTCTGAGGGTGAGGTTCTGGTCCCTGGAGGTGGAAGTGGTCCTGAGCCAGGGGCCTAGAGGGGCTTAGAAAATACTTTGGCTGCAGAGTTTCAGGCTCTTCCATCACCACCTGGCTGTGGCAAAGCCTTCTCCTGGCTTTCTCCCTTCCCCCTCCCTTATTACCCAACACTATAGCATCTCCTTACCTGTGTACCTACCCTTGGCCATGCACACTCTTATGATGTAATTGTCCTCGTCAGGTCCTCAGCTGTTTTATTCAGTGGCCACTCAACTTCAAGTTGGGAGAGGCACATAAATGACCCCATTACTTCCTGGCCACTCTTCCTTTTACACCTCCCTTGGTAAAATGTCTGCTGCCTTGGGAGTTCCTTGAAGGCAGAGGATCATTGTGCAACAGTCTGAGCCGGCAAACTCTTTGGGGTGTTCTCATGTCTAGCTAGGCTGCTATCTTGCTCGGAAAGTCCAACAACTTTTAGACATGAATGAATAACATAAGCTATCCCCCTCCACCCATCTAGAAATAGAAGACACAATGGTGTTGGGGGGGGGCGGATATTGGAGTGCTTCTGGGCTATTGCACGGTGTGCCAATTCACATGAGTATTGGGAGACCTGCATGATAGCAATTACTGAAGGCATTCGTCTCTCTGTGGCTCCAGTAAAACAAGAGCAGGTGTCTGTCAAAAGATGAGCACGAGAATGCTCCTAGCATCTGCAGCCATCATACACCAGACACGGAAGCAAGTGTCTCTCGGCAGGAGCAGAGAAAAGTAGCTGGTGGCATACTCATACAGAGGAATAATATTTGGCAATAGCCAAGGGACCAAAGTGCCAAGGCACTCACGGCACAGGCAACTTACGAACTGCTTGAAGCCAGAAGCCAGGAACCTAGGTTGCATAGTCCAGCTGTCAGAGGCTAGTTTACCTGTAACAGACACCAGTCTGGCCCTCTGACCAACGGTGTGATATTGACTAGGCAGGACACAAAGGAGCCTTCTAGGATGCAGGAACTATTCTCTGATTTGGTGTGGGTGGTGATTACAAGGGTGAAGGTCTACACAAATAAACCATCAGTCATGCGCTTAGGTATTGATTCCGCGGTAGGAAAGTAGCTTATCAAAGGGCTTCTGAGACTCTGATTAGCTTCCTTAAGCTCCACCATAGCCTTTTCAGTAGAATCAGGGAAGCCCACATGCCCGACGTTTTCTTCAGAGTCCCAGAGGATTCTAATTTACGGATGGAGAGGCCCAGGGTAAAGCTACCCACGGTTGCATGCCAAGCAAGCCAGTTGCTTGTCTGAGTCTGATGGGGTCTGGGAAAGGACTCCTTTCTCAACTGTGGGGTGGTGGACACCACACAGAGGGCAGCACCGGTGACCCCTCCTCCCTCAGCAGCGACCTGGCCCCAGCTCTTTCTGTGCTTCCTGGAACCTGCCTTCCCCAGACGCTGTTCCCAGCACTGAAGGCTGAGACTTAAGCCTTTCCTCCACTCCAGGAAAATATTTGTTCAGGGACTTGGCACCCGCAGAGGAGGAAATCAAAGCCACTTTGGAACTGAGCAGGCAGCCTGCTGCCGGCTGCTTTGTCTGCCCTTCCAGACTACCTTGGCGCTGGTTGTGTCTAGGGCAGGGAAAACGAGTGCCACCTTGCAGAGAGGCTAGTGTCAGCTCTTCATTCAGTGTTCAGTCACTAGCCAGTTCCGCCAATCCAGACTGGCAAAGCCTCCTCCATGCCAGGCTGGGTGCTGGGCTTGACCTTGCTCTCCGAGCGAGGCCAGCAGTGGGAAGCCATGCTATCGCAGGAAGACCATGGTGGCAGTGGGAGAGGCACTAGGAACTAGGCAGGGTGAGTCTGTCCCTGGGGGCGAGTGTGAGATGTACCCCGAGTCAAGCTGTGGAAAGAGGAGATGGTAGGGCGCAGGGGGCATCTGGGAGGGAATATGGAGCAGCACAGCACAGGCAAAGGTCCCGTGTCAACAATGCCCGACTTCTTAGGAAGTCAATGGCATCGGCTAGGTTTGCAACCAGGAGTTCAGGGAGTGGGAACTGGAGAAAAGGTAGGCAGGGAACCTCCCATGATGCCGGTTTGAGAGCGTGTGGACTTTATCTCCAGGGCAGAGAAGGGGGTGGCTGTTGCAGAACATTTCAACACATTGATTTTTTTGAGTCTTTTTTTTTTAAATATAGAAAAGTGTAAAAGATAAAATTAGCCGAGCATGGTGTCGCAGGTTTATAATCCCAATTATTCCAAAAGGGGAGACAAAAGGAACTGCAAATATGAAGTCAGCCTGGGTAACTTGGGGACTGCCTGTTTAGAAATGGGGGAGGGGAGGAAGGAAGAATAAGACAGAATGGAAGGAAGGAAGGAAGGAAGAAAGTAAGGAAGAAAAGAGGGGGGAGAAAGGAGTGGGAAGGAAGGCAGGCATGGAGTTCAGTGGTACAGAGCTTGTCTAGCACCACCAGGTCTTAGGTTTAATCAGGAGTATGAGAGGGGTGGGGGAGAAGAAGAGAAGGAGGAGGGAAGGGAGGGAGGAAGAGGAATGGATGGAGACGACAGAGCTAACCTTATCTCAGTCCCACCATCTAGATACTTCATGATGACATTTGAAAAGTTAAAAATACTTATGGGCACGTGACTAGAAGTCCAAACAGAGAGAGAAAGTACAAATAGCAAGTGAACTCTGCCTCCCCACCTGTGGCTCAGGCCAAAGGCAACTTCCTTTAATGGGGTTTCAGGGTACATTTCCAGAATGTTTTTTCCATGCATGTTCCTGCGAGGGTAAGCCTATGCTTTTAAAACTTGCACAAAATGGCCAGCTCTACACGGGAGATCTGTGTGGTTTCCTTTAGCATGCCAGCACCTGCGGAGGGTTCCGCCCTGTTCTCATAATGACTGTGGAGTACCCTCTGTGATGCAGATAGACTGACGCCATCCCAATTCTCTCTCCTGGTGGATGCTGGGTTAGCAGGCCGATGCTGCTTTCCTTAGGCAGTACCACACACAGCTTCCTAAACTACCATGACCACACACACTTGAGGAGTCCTTCTAGCCAGGGGTCCCGGATGGGTGGGAGGGGATGTTCTTCACAACTGTCTTCTGAAAAAGGGACCAGCATCTTACAGTTGTCGCTGCACCCAGACTGCAGCAAGAGTCTCAGATTCATCACCACACCTTATTAAATGGTCCCATCTGCTTTTGTGTGGGGTGGAGATGGCATCACGGTTCTTTTCATTCAAATTTGTTTAATTGCAGATGAAGTGAGGAATCCTGTCACACTTTTTTACTGTTCATGTTTCTATGCATGTGTGGTGTAGTGTGCATACATTATATATGCATGCTCAAATGTGTGTGGGTCTAGATGGGTGCACAGGTATCTGTACATATATGTGGAGGCCAGAAGTTGACATGAGGTTCTTCCTTGATACGTGTGTGTGTGTGTGTGTGTGTGTGTGTGTGTGTGTGTGTGTGTGTGTATTCCAACTTGCATTTTGACTCAGGGTCTCTCACTTGAACCAAGAACTCACTGATTTGTCTAGTGTAGCTAGCCAGCTTGCTTCAATCATCTCTAGCCTCTGTGTCCTGCGGTCTGGGATTGTAGAAGGCTGTGTACTGAGGATCCACTTGGGTCCTCAAGCTTGCAAGGGAAGTACTTTGCCCATTGAGCCATCGCTGCAGCCTTTGCGTTTCTTTTGGCTATTCTCCCCACCCCCACCCCACACCCTCAGGAAATCTAACTTTTCACAATGGAGCTCACTTTCCTCACCAGCCCTTTTCTTCCCCTTGGGTCCTGGGTTCTCAAACACTAAGATACTGGAGGGGTTAGCATGAGAGCCTTGGTCTTCAGGGAGTCCCACTGTTACAGTGTTAGGGGGTTTGGGGATTCAGGATATGGTGACCACAGAGAAGGATCTGTGAATGGCTTAGGAAACCTCTCAGGAAGGACCTATCAGTGGGTTGAGTGGTTTTGGCATAAGTCCAGGGTTTCTTTGGTTCTGTTGCCTACTGCCCTGGCAAATCCAGTGAGTGACAAACCTGGACACGGGTCCTCTGTGTAAACTACCCAGCTAGTTATCCACATGCCTGATCATCTGTGCCACTTCTCTCCTTCTCTGGTTGTGTGGGGAATGACAAGGGACAGGGCAACAAGAAAGGGGACAGTTCCTTACTTTAAATACTATGGTTCCCTAAGCCGTGTCAACAACCCAGAAATTCCAGTATTTCAACACATAGTAATACACTGACCCACATACGTCTTCTTGGAGTTGAGCCATTAAATCCCCCGAAGGTCCCGCTGAGCTGAGTACAGAGGCAGGTGGTATACAGGGCATTAGGTCCCTAGTTGGTGAGAGGGGTTAACTGGGTTTCTGGCTTCAGTCCTTTTCCATGTAGACTCTAGGACTTGACCTAAAGGAAATACTTAAAAAATACCCCACAATGGGAAATTATTTTTTTTTAAATTTAATTTATTTAAAATTCCCTCTCGTTTTTGGTTAAATTTCTTTTATACTTTGTATTTATGGGTTAGGGCAGATGAAGGGGAGAAGCAGGGCCCGGCCTGTAGCTCAGCGGTAGAGTGCTTCTTTCACATGCATCAGACCCTAAGCATTGCCAAGGGAAAAAAAAAAAACCAGAAAGGAGATGTAAATTTTTCCCTTTTTAAACCATATAAAGTATATTAATGGTGGCTAATGTCTTTAATCCCAGAATTCAGAGGCAGAGGCAATCAGACCTCTGTGTTTGAGGCCAGCCTGATATTTGTACTGAGGCCCTGTCTCAATAAAATAAAATAAACATATACAAAGTATATTTTATGAACAGTAGACTTGCCCCTACTGCATAATTTTTTTTTTTACAAATGTGCACACTTTGTGTCTCTACCTTATGGTTTGATGTAGATTTACTCTGCTCCCCACACTTTTCCATGGTCCTAGTGGTCAGGCAGCCCTCTCCATCTGGGCAGCCTCATAGTTTTGACATAAGTTTCCAGATAGTCTATGGGTGAAATCATTTAGCACGAGTCATCTGAGTCTAGCCTCCCCAGGAGACAGCATTGGGTTTATCCCAGCTGGGGATCTTAGGATCTTGTTACCTTTGTGGCTGCGTAGTGTTACGCAGTCTGGATACTTATGTCTGCATAGTGTTATGCAGTCAAAATTCTTATGTCTAAGAGCAAATCCTGATTGGAATCCAGAAGCAGGGTCCACTCCAGAGGGCAAAAAGCCATCCTTGAGAGTCCACTGAGGGGAACTGCTGCCCATCTGCCTGCCTGTCTTCCTTTCTGTCTTCCTCCTGCCTGCCTGTCCTCCTTCCTGTCTTCCTCCTGCCTGCCTGCCTGCCTGTCTTCCTGCCTGCCTGCCTGCCTGCCTGT